>PVIC010005913.1:23155-43393 GCA_004025085.1 Thryonomys swinderianus | reverse complement strand
TGAGTTGCCACTCCCGGTATCATTGTATGTGGTTACTGGGATCAAGCCAGGAACCTTGCACTTGCCAGGCAGGCGCCAAAACTACTGAACTAAATCTCTGGCCCTTTTATGTATTTCTGTAGGCAGCCCCCAGGAATGTGTATGAGCCTCTTAGAGTTCTTTGAACATGTTACCTTAAAGACTAGAGAGATAAGGATAAAAAAAATCTGAACCAAGAAGAGTGTCAAATGCTTCTAATTTCAGCTACTCCAAAGTTGGAGGCAGGAGGATCACAAATT
Organism: Thryonomys swinderianus; assembly: GCA_004025085.1. Taxonomy (NCBI): domain Eukaryota; kingdom Metazoa; phylum Chordata; class Mammalia; order Rodentia; family Thryonomyidae; genus Thryonomys; species Thryonomys swinderianus. The sequence continues at coordinate 43,115 of PVIC010005913.1, read as the reverse complement.
TGAGATCAGCCTGGGCAGCTCAGTAGGCCATGGGTTCAATCCCCAGGATCAAGGGGAAAATGTCTAAGAGCAGGTAAGTATAATATGTGATATTGCATTCTAAAAACAGAAAAACAACCCTTAAAATGGTATTTGGAATGACAACATCAGTCAGATGTATAAACTATTCCTCAAGGTGATTATATTTGGTTGTCTTATTTTAAACAAATGATACAGAAAAGCATATGTGTATATTACAGGAGATGAATGTGAAATGAGTATGTATGTAGGGAAATTTTGGTATTTTAGTTGCTAACAAAATTTAACAAATTTTAACAAAATCTATTTTCTGCTTATAAAGGATGATTTGGCCTAGGGTTCTATAATCAAGTCTCCCCATTATCTATTACTTTACACAATTTCATCTTCAACTTACTCAAATACTTTCTCTCTCACGCTGCATTCTTTTACAGTCTGTGTGTTTCTTTTCAGTTCTTTCCATTAGGAACACTTTCCCCAGCTTTACTACTCTCTTCAAATTCTGTTACCATATAACATTTAGTTCAACTCCCGTCAATCCAAAAGATTTCTGATCCCATTTCAAGCTATTCTGAATTCTCTGCTCTGAATTTTTATATCAGTTATACACTTACTTATCACAATACTTTATGTATTAAACAATGTCATATTATTCTCTAGTTGTTTCCTGAATATTTGTTACTTCCTCAAGTCTGAAAAACACTTCATAGTGCCCAGTAAGCACTCAGCATGTATACTGACTTGACCTGAACGCCTAAAACTGTTATAGGCAATCATAAATGTGATATTATAATCAATATTTATGGGTTTCTATAAGGATCCTAGACACTAATAAATACAATGCTGCAGAACGTCTATTTGCCCTCAGTGGATTTCATCTTTAAAATAAATTTAGAACTTAAAGCCATGATTTTTAGGAAATGAAATATCTAGTGTTTTCTATAACCATGGACTAGATAGTACCAAGTTCTATATATTTGAAACTACAAATGAAAGTTAGTTGGGCAGAATATAATTACTGAAACTGGAGTATAGCCAGGAAAGTTGAGAGAACACCACCAATTCCTGCCAAAGATTCCATTGATAACCACAACTAGTCAGAATCTCCATTTCCATGGAGCATTTTAAACACAGTCTCTTAGCTTTATTCCTTCAGCAAAATAAGGCCACTCAAGCAGTAAGATTTACAGAAGGAATACTTATATCTAGACATTTCTAAAGAAGGATATTGAATTTTCTTTTTGGTTTGTGTTTGACAAACTTATGAGATCTACAGGAAATATCCAAAGCAAATGCAATGTTTCTGGCAGGATATGTTAGAATAGAGTCTGAGGTGCATCCTGTTTTGCTGACTTGAGATAATTAAAATGATTATCTCTAGCCAGGTACTTTAAAAAAAATGCTAACCAACATTATAGAAGGAGTCTGCTCCTCTTTGGGAAATGTGGAGAATGATATAGTATGCATATGCATATGTCTTATGCATACTGAGGAGTCAAAAATTAATCATCTGTTAGCTGACTTTTCACAAGGTTATTTGTCTGAGTTCTTTAGGATTATCTTAGGCTACTTTGTACACATGTGTGTGCCCCAAATCTTAAATTTTATACATTAATCATGTAAGTGAGGGTAAATGTAAATTCTGAATTTGACTTTTTGGTATATTATATCCCTCAGCTCCATGTCTTTTCTTCAGATACAAAGAAAAACAATTAAAACATGTAAATGTCACAAGTTATAATGAATTAATAAAAATCCACTTAAAAGTTATGTATTATTAGTTTTATTACATTACTTGAAACAAAAGATACAAAAAGTCTGTGCCTTCCAACTAAGATCCTAAAAATGACATTCCAAGTCAATAGATTCAGGGTAAGAAAAGTTCTTAATTCTCCTTTTAACTACATATCACTAATTCTGAGCTTATGACACTTCTCAATAGTACAAAGGTGAAAAAACTAAAAGGAGTACATACTGTGGTATTATTTCAAATTCACTTTAGACTACATTTAATCAAATCAATGACTAGATTCTCACTGACTTTCCTGACTCAAAAACCCCTCACTTCCTAAGAGGTAGCAATAAAATACAACATAACCAAGTTCAGTTTGCGCAGTTCTTCCTTGGTAACTGCTGAGACACTGACATGCTCAGGTGTCCTTCATAATAAATGCTTTGGTATTGATAATTAAAACATCTCAAGACCTACAGCCTCAGATTTCCTTACCTCAGACCAATCCAAAGCCACCCACTGAGGTGGACATGACTGATTGTTGCAGGACTCCTTCTCAATAGGTCGGTGTGTTAAACAACCATTGTAATCCAGTGTTTCCTCTTCAGAAGGTCCGATTTTCCTGATGCAGAGCACCGCCCTTGTGCGCATCCCACCATCACAAGTCTTGGTGCACTCCAACCAATCCCCAATGAACCACCTGCAATAGGAAATGAGAGGCACAGGAAAGCATTTATACAGCACATCCAGAGATCAGTAGCTCAGTGAGGGTACTTATGTGCAGAAACTACATTCTTTTCCTAATAAACATGACAGTTCAGTATTGGTTGATAGAACTGATGGAAAATGAAATGGCTGCTAAGGAAGAAATAGGTCATTTAGCAGGTTGCCTTCTAAAGTGCAGTATGTAGACTTTGGAAAAGGCAGAACCAATTCTCAAACAGATATGCACTATGCATTTTTAAACCTCTTTTCTCCTTTTTTGTTAATTTGTAAAGGATAACAGGTACTTCTTGGGATTGTCATGAAGATTAAATAATACACTGGTACATGGTCATCAACTGGTTCTCTAGCAAGAGAAGGGAGTTTTGACTTGTGTCATCTGTCAATTTTTGTAGTGTGAATACCTCACTCTGACCGCTTGCAAGTTACAAGTGTGACATACTCAATATGAACAAGAGAAGACATGCCAATCCTAGGGTTCCATAAACAAGTACCGGCTGGCCTTCATACAACTCTGAATGTGTCTCACACATGGTAAATAAGAAATTATAACTATTATTATTACTTGAGGCTGATTTTCCCATAATTGAGAATTGTATGCTAAAGTCATCCTAAAGGAACTGCAAAGTTGTTTTCTAATTTCTGGAAATGAACTATTTTGAGGGTCTTAGGCCTTTCTAGTCCTTATAAGGGGCACATGAAGCCCAAGTGTACATACTGAGGATATGTGAATCTTTTTTTTTTTTTTTGAGACAGGTTCTGGCTTTATAGTTCAGGCTGGCCCTCAGCTCACTATGTAGCCCAGGCAAGCCTCGAACTCAGCAATCCTCCTACCTCTGCCTCCCGAGTGCTGGGATTACAGGCGTGAGCCACTACACCCAGCAAGGGGATATGTGACTCTTAAAATACCTTCAGCAAAAGTACAACCCTAAGCCAGCTATATGAAAAGATATTCTTTGTTTTGACCCATTGCTCCCTAAATAAGTATCTATATAGCTAATGGGGAAAGAAATTCAAATGCCTTAGAATGAATACATCTCAAATTTGTAGGCCTACCATTCATTTTCCTTGGATGTGAGAAGTAACTAACTCAGATTGATGAGGATTCTGCTCAGAAATTTTACATCTCAACTGGAGCAGAAGGGGCTCCTTCCTTTTCGGTTACAAAGATGTATAAAAACATGTGTCTAGAGATTTTGGTGACCTGACCACTCTTAAGCAGAATTAGTTGTTAGTAAAGAATGCAGGAAAGATAGGAAGTCCTGAGAGTGTTAGAGTCATTGATTCTAGCAATTCCTCACACAAAGTCTACCTCTATTTATACTTTCTTTGGCTCTGCTACATAAACTTTATGCGTAGTAGCTAGCTCAAGTTTAAATTTCATTATTTGTGACCACAGTCTTGGCTTATATATGATTGTATTTAGTTTAGCAAATATTGCTGAATGCCTGTTCTGTTCAAGGCACTGTGCTTTGTAGTACAGATGTAAGAGCCAGTGTTAGGAAAAGTCATCCAGCACCATAGGAAAAGTAATAATGGAACCATGATCCAATCCTCCATCGTTATTTAAACTGAATTTCATCTTTAAACATTTCTGAGGAAGGACTATAAGTCATAAGATATTTTCTTCAATTCATGATTACAAGTCATGCAATAATAATCAATGAACATGTTTATGCTTTCCAAAGAAAAGACCATACAAAGAAGAGAACATGAAGAGCTTAAGAACAAATCCCTCACTATCTTCATGAGCCTAACTCCAGTATGCCAGTTTTGTACATGGAATGTAATAACTTAGTGAAGTCAGATTACTAGTTTCCTAAACTTGAGCCTGCATTTAACCAACAAAGCCACAGTGATCTTTATTCATTATTTTTGGTATTATCACTATTTACAGAGGAAAATAAGCAGTTACAAATATCAGTTTTTACAATCTAAAAGATTTTGTCAAAAATCTAAAAATGTTCCACCTGAAATTTATTTAAAGAATGATCACTTAATCCTGAATTTAAAAAATCTAACACTAACTAACATTTTTTCTGTTAAGGTATTTTCCAAGGGAGAAGTAAAATTATTCCCATATTCTTTTCTTCTTTTTTTTCCACTGATGAACATGATCCTAAGTCGTTAGTTCCATTTTTGGTAAGGAAGAAAATGTGTACTGAGAATAATACTTGCATGCTGGCCATAGTGAAATTCTGATTGAATTTGCAACAATGATTTCATCATCATGATTTGAGAATAAAATAGAAATGTGTACAAGTCAGCCACAAAAAGTTCAGTCATTCCACTTCCAGTCATGATCTCATTAGGTCTCAGAATGTACAAGGGACGGAGAGTTTCAAATTAAACACAGGTGCTCAGAGTTAGCAAGAGTGATTCAGGAGGTGTCACTGTTCTTTGGGGCACAAGGTCAGGCCACCTCTTTTCATTCTTTGTCCCTTCTTTTATTGCCAATCATCTCTCCTCAGAAACTTAGCCTAGATATATCATTCTATCCTTCACCTAGGATATATGAAAGTAAGAATATTAATTATTTTCCTAATTTCCTCTCTGACTTTAATTTTAGGCTTCACCTTTAGCCCACCTTACGTCTTTATTGCGTATCATGTTATCTCTTCCCATGTCTCTCTGAAGGATTAAATGTCACCCCATTTTTATGATTTTACCATTACGTCTGCTTGTCTCTGTCTCTGTATTATGCTGTACAGTTAAGACATACTGTTCCCTTCATCTTCCTTCTCCACTTATTTGGCCCTGTGATGAACTCTCCTAGTTTTTCTTTTTCTTTTTCTTTTAAACAAAGCAGTAAACATATAAGTACATTCTCTCTGGGAATGTCAACACTGAATCTCTGTATCCTCAATGACCTTAGGACTGTATGTATGTATGTATGTATGTATTTTTCTGAGCTCTTTCAGCGACCAGATTGTCTTCATCCTTAAAAGTCCCTTCAGATCCATTAGATGCTAGTAATTAGAGGGATTCATGTGTGTCAGAAACAAAAGTGATTCGCTAAAGCCTGTGTAATCTTACCTGCATTCTCAGTCTCTTAAGATATTAACAATAATTGTTATTCAATATTCAGGTTAAGAGAAAAGAGGAGAGGGCAAGGGGGAAAGAAACCAGAAAGGGAGGAGGCAGAGAAAAAATGAGAGAGGAGAGAGAGAGAAAAGAGAAAGAAAATGAATGCTGGAATGGTAGAGTGCAAAGCGAGATGGTGAGAAGCATGACTTCTAGTCTTTGTTCTAGAGTTAAGGATATAATCATCCACTCTTTTGATAAGCACAACGTAGCAAAGTTTTTTTAAACTTTCAGAATTTGGCAGTAACATCTTTTCAATTCAATTTAATTCAGTTATATAACCTATTGTCTACTTATAAAGTTGCTAAAACTTGACAAAGTTTTAAAATACTTTTTAAGATTTCCAAAACAAAAAGTTGGTATCTAAGAAATTCTTTATTCCTCAGCTAAATAGAAAGTGAAACTAATATTGAGCAGAATTCTTTATGTCCTAAATATTCTACAGTCAACATTTTCCTAAAGTTTTAAAAATCAATGGCCATATTGTTTTTAAATGCTCTGACTTTCACAAATTTACAAACCAAATATCATACAGGAATAATATTTAATATTTAAAGATTCTTCACATTAAGTAATATATAGAAATATTCTTGCCATGAAAACAGCATGGTAAAAACTGAACTGTTGATCTTTGAATTTCAACTCAGCACTGCTTCCTTCTCTTTTTTTTTTTTCTTTTTTTTTTTTTCTTTTTGAGACAGGGTCTCGCTTTGTACTTCAGGCTGGCCCTGAGCTCACTATGGTGCCCAGGCAAGCCGCCACGAACTCAGCAATCCTCCTGCCTCTGCCTCCCGAGTGCTGGGATGACAGGCGTGAGCCACCAAGTCCGGCATTGTGGTCTGCGGTGTTGATGGTTGGTGGGCGTGTCTCCACGCCCAACATTGTATGTGGTTACCAGGGATCGAACTCAGGACCTTGCGCTTGCGAGGCAGGCGCCGGAACCACTGAGCTAACCCTCCGACCCCACTGCTTCCTTCTCTTATGGAGGTGACACAAATGTCTATCAGTAACCAACTTCTCCCTTTCTTTTTTTCTACTCTTTAAACCTATCCCATGGCTTCCAATAATTTCACCACTTTCAGTGCTGTAATCCTCTTTTTTTTTTGAGTCAGGGTCTCGTTTTTGTAGTTCAGGCTGGCCCTGAGCTCACCATGTAGTCCAGGCAAGCCTCAAACTCAGCAATCCTCCTGCCTCTACCTTCCCCGACTGCTGGGATTACAGGTTTGAGCCACCACACCTGGCACTGTGGTATGTGGTACTGATTGCCAGTGGGCGTGAGCCACCACGCCTAGTATTGTTTTATGTGGTTACTGGGGATCGAACCAGGGATTTTTGTGCTTGTTAGGCAGGCGACAGAACCACTGAGGTAAATCTCCGACCCCTGTAATCCTCTTTTTTAAAAAATGTTGTTGTGAACACACTAATTTTTCCTACTAGATCTCTGCTGGCCCTTCAAAGTGTTCCAAATAAACACTGCTATTTTATTTCTACCAATGCTTCTTTTGTGTCATTTTCTTTATCCAGTGACACATCTTAGAGTGGTCTATTTTTCCATACTGTATTTACAAGTGCTTTGATATAAGTAAAGACATTTGAAATCTTTCATTATTTGAAAAAATACTTTCTGAGTAAAAAAAAATCAGTTTTAAGTTGTTGATTCTGGGAAAACAATATTTGAAAATGTAAATTTCTTCCTCAAGTTAGGCAAATATATTTTGGATAGATTAAAGTTTACACTAAAGTAAAAGGAATTTTGAAGCACAATCTCAGAGTGAATGAATCTTATTAAATGCTATATCAGTGAAAGAAAAAGAAGTTCTATAGTTCTATTTTTAAAAAAAAAATTACTGGTACAAATACATCAGAGCACCATTAATAATATGGAAGACATATGACAAACTAGAAAAAATATGTGGAACACAAATAAAACACTCAATAACATTAATGCATATCAAGAGTTGATAAGAGTAAATAACAAAATGAGTACTTCATTAAAAAATGGGACAGATCATGAAGAGGAAAAGATATAGTACAAATGGCTTCTGAACATAGTTTTAAAATGTTCAGCCTCATCAACAATCTAAGAAATACAAAAACAATTAGATATTGATTTTTTTAAACCTATATAGTAACCAAGACAACCTCAAAGCTATAATATCAATGTTCAGTTTAAGGAAAAGGCATTTTTATATACTATTAGTGGGACTATGTCTTCATCCAATCTTTACAGAGAATACTTGGACAATATGTTTTGATGAGTAATGTGCATCCATTTCAGCCAGAAATTCTACTATTTATTTAGCATAAGGGATAATTATGGAGAGCAAAGTCTTAGTGGCAAAAGTAGTTGGTGTTGTGGTATCACAGGAGCTCAAAAGCTAGGATATAGTCAAAATTGCAGAACAATGAAGTACCAATTTAAATAAACAATGACATATCTACTAAATGCTGTCAAAGATATATTCAAAATATGTTGAGAAATGACACCCTGAATTATCTTAAGTGAATGCTGTTTTGTTACATATTGATGCCCATTTACATATAGAAAAAAAGACTGAAAATATTAACTAATACTATCAGTGTTTATCTCTTCTTTTAGTGTTTGTGCCTACCATACCATCATCTTAAAAAATAATCTATGACTTTTCTTTTACATTCAATCTCATTGAATTATGATTTTTAAATCCCTTTTGTACCAATGTGTACTGGGAATCTTATATATGACCATTTTTCTGAAGAATTATCATTTCCTCTTTCATAGCATGAATTCAAATGAAGAAAGGAATTGAAAAGGCACTTTAAAATGGACTGAGTAATTGTTAAAATATGTACCTGAGATGATTTCAAAAAACAAAATTGTCAGACTAAGTTTCTCTACTTTTGTATAACATCTCTATCTTCCTCTTTTGAATTCCATCACCCTGCTTCTAAACTTAATTTCATTTCAGAAATAGAAGAAAGAATGAGGAAACTTAATCATATATGTTAATAACTCAATTATTCTTGAAATCATTAAAGAACTCTAATGTAATACTCAAACCTACAATATATAGGGTAGAATGACCTATGATTGAAATCTCTGAGGACATTGGACATTTTAATTATGTACATTTAAATAAAAAACTTAGGCCAAACTTAAAACAGTTTTAAGCAGTTCTACTCAGATACCTTACAGGGCTGATTAAATGACAAAAATGGTACTTAAAATCTATAGTGTATAGTGTAAAATAATTAACTTGATGAGTTGAGCCTCACAATTAAATGAAACATGCTGAAGTTATTGTAAAAATGGAAGAGACAAAATTTGCCCATGGATTTAGAGCATCATGTTGTTTTACACAGGTTTTCAGTTATATCTTGAGATAAATTTATAAGCCTAATTGATAGAAAAAAAGAAAAAGAACTGTTTTCATGATACATATGATAGGTCACATTTCCACATTTTCTTATGTTTGGAATAAGTTACATGGTGATCATATTTCAAAAAGAATAAGCACAAACATACAAAATCTTAAAAATATCTACCATCTAGGTATTCATGCTTTTTACTTGGTAGCTACTACTATAAATCTTTTCAAGAGACTAGAAGATTCAAATGTTCAGGCAGATACTAACTTCAGATAATCTAAATTCATAAAGCAATAGTGTTTTGGGGCAAATATTACAAAATGGACCTTGTTTTAACCAAATGTAGGACCTGGATATTTTATTTAGTGTTAAGTCCCAAGTTTTTGTGACTCCAATATGAACATTTTTATAAAAGGGGATTGCTTCATTATAAAGTTCTCCTCTATAATTCTAAAGAGTTTAGGACACATAAATACATTTGCTTACTTTTCTTTTCCTTATCAGTTTCATGTTAGGAAAATTAGGTGACCAAGGGGTTAATATTTAATCTGATGTTTCAAATAGGAATGATATTCACACATTTTGTCTTACAATTGTTAAGCAAAATACATACAGACATCAATATTATCATGATCAAATTACTATCCTTGTCTATTTTCACATAATTACTGCCTTTTGTTCAATCAAGAAATTTCTCCATTTTCACAGATTATAAACTGTGGCTCACTGACTGCAGGCCTCATTTTAGTCATCATAAAGATGGCTCTATTATGCTCTTCTTTGCAATGAATTATAATTTTTACATTAATCAACAATGAAGAATACTTGTGTGTCTGTGTCCAATACTCAGAAGATCGGATGCTCTCTAACACTGGAACTTAAATTAAGACACCATTATTTTATGTATCATCTAGAAAGGGAGAAAACGGTAGTTATTGTTATAACACCATCACTTACAAAATGAGCCTATGCTCACAGGTTAAAATGTGAAAAGATGAGTGTCCCTTAGAGTTGACGAAATATAATTTCCAGCACTGTGCCAGGACCGAATTTACTGAAGTTTTTTCTTTCTTTCTTCCTTTTTTTTTTTTTTTGCTTTTTGGAGACAGGGTCTCGCTTTGTAGTTCAGGCTGGCCCTGAGCTCACTATGGTGCCCAGGCAAGCCGCCGCGAACTCAGCAATCCTCCTGTCTCTGCCTCCCGAGTGCTGGGCTGACAGGCGTGAGCCACCACGCTCGGCATTGTGGTATGCGGTGTTGATTGTTGGTGGGCGTGAGTCTCCACGCCCAGTATTATATGTGGTTAACGGGGATCGAACTCAGGACCTTGCCGCTTGCAAGGCAGGCGCCGGAACCACTGAGCTAACCCTCCGGCCCTGAAGTTTTTTCTTTAAAGAAGTCAATAACTGAAACCTATGTTTGAATAGGAATTTTTGCTTAATGAGTTTTCTCCTGTTCTTCAGTTTAATTTATTTGTGTCACATGAATATGTTACTAAATATGAACACATAATATTTTTTGTAGGTACCTGAAAAAAATAATTTCTCACTTACTCAGGGGGGCAGGGCTCAGTATTGCAGGCTCTTTGATTTTCTGGTGGTTTACTGTCAGGATCACAATAACTGTTCTGTACAATGGAGTTGTCATCCACCCTTCTACAGACCACCTCCTGTCTCTGGACACCTTGAAAAAAGAGAACAACATTCACTGAAGAGTAGTTTACCTTCCAGTAAATTAGGTATGCATAGCTTTCCTCTGTGGGAATCAACCTCACTGGATCGCTGATGACTTTTCTGTTCCAGAAACACTTGACTGCTTCTCTAAAAAGGAGAGAAGTCTTGGTCATTATATTGAAATTTTAGTCAAAATTATCATTCTTATGTTTAGAAATATAACAGCTTTCAAGTCCAGAAAAGAAACCATGGGTAGCGTTAGTATTCACTAGTATTTCCTAGAACATCATCAGAAAAAAATCTATTAATACACATTTCAATGCAAAACAATGGCTATATATTTATTTAAAAATAAAACACTAGGGACCAATTTGCTTTTTGACATTTTGTAGAACATGCCGCATCAAATTTAGTCTTTGTTAGGACATATCATGTCCATTTTGCATTTGTTTCTTCCATTTACATATGTGTCTTTCCAAAAGGTCATGTAGTGTAAAATTTAAAGATTGTAATGAACCCCTTTTGGACTATAACAAAGTAGTCTGTCTTAACAGTGTTGGATGCCTACTGATACCATTATCAAAAAGTAACATGGTTTGTTCAAAAGTTTACCTATAATTATCTCATTCTTAAAAATATCAGTCTAGGTGAGCAGTTAACCACAATAAAATAAAAATACTCTCATTATAAAATTCTAAATATTTATAAACACGTTTATTTATTTATTTAATTTTTGCTTTTTGAGACAGGGCCTCGCTTTGTAGTTCAGACTGGCCCTGAGCTCACTATGGTGCCCAGGCAAGCCTCCGCGAACTCAGCAATCCTCCTGTCTCTGCCTCCCGAGTGCTGGGATTACAGGCGTGAGCCACCATGTCAGGCATTGTGGTATGCGGTGTTGATTGTTGGTGGGCGTGTCTCCACACCCAGCATTGTATGTGGTTACCGGGGATCGAACTCAGGACCTTGCACTTGCGAGGCAGGCGCTGGAACCACTGAGCTAACCCTCCGGCCCTAAACACGTTTATTTTTAAGCATAATTTTCTCTCTAATATGAAGGAATTAAAAGAAACAAAAATAAACATAGATATTGAAGAAAAGCAAACCAAACTATATGACAATGTTTAGTATTTCAAACCATATAAAGGTTTCTCCTGGAAAAGTAAATAATAGCATAAACCAAGCTGTCCACCAAACAGAAATACCATTTCTATTAATAGGCAAGCTAAATTTCTCAGGAAGAGCTGTAAAATTAGCATAAACTGTATTCAGGAAATCACAGCTTCTCTTTTAGCTATTCCCACACAATCTTCCAGACTTGTTCAGTTGCTTTAAAGCAATAGTACCCTTAAAAAGGAGTTTGATCACAAATTAGACAAATCCACATTAAATAGGTTCATTTGGTGAAGGAAACTGTCACATAAAAAGCAAGACATCTAGTGCTCCCCTCAAGGTTCCTTAAGAGTCATAACAAATTTTGCCAGTGGCAGTACCTCAGTTGGCACATTATGCCCCTTTAAGCCCTTTGAATTTAAAGAATGAGCTCAGAGACTTAGATCTTGTAGTCTCCATGACAGTGGTAACTGAAGTACATATTTCTTATTGTTTGCAGTGGCTTAAGGCTTCTACTTTCAGAAACAAAATTTTAGGTTTTTCCAAATTAGGGTTCTAAAACATAGCCAAACAGCTTACTGGCAAGATATTTTAAACTATTGTATTGTGTTCATTCCTTCCCAACCCCTAGAATAGGCCAAACAACTCAGTTTATGCGATGACAACAGTTGGAATTTTTTAACTATTAAACTTTAGAGTTTTAAGGGAAGAATGATTCACATCAGGCATGGCTGTAATCTATCCACAGATGTTCCATGATACTCAACAGATTACCTCCCTGTTGTGTCATTCAGTGGGCAGATAACTCAATCCATGTGATCCACCTAGACAAATACCTCTACCATTAGTCATAGTTTTCAACTACCAACTGCAACAGTGGCTCACATTATCCATCCACTCTGGTTTGATATGTTCCTGAAATCAGGCAAGTCATTCAAATGGGAATGCACTTGAACAAGGAATGGAGTTTAATAGAATATCTTGGTTGTTTCTCAAAAGAAGGTACACATTTTTTTTTTTGAGACAGGGTCTCGCTTTGTAGTTCAGGCTGGCCCTGAGCTCACTATGTAGCCTAGGCAAGCCTGGAACTCAGCAATCCTCCTGTCTCTGCCTCCCAAGTGCTGGGATTACAGGCGTGAGCCACCACGCCTGGCAGAAGGTACACATTTTTAACTCTAAAAAGTGGAACTGATGTTTTATTTCAGTGGCAGAAAAATTAAGTCAGTTAAGATAAGATAAGATATTTTCTTTACCTCTAGAAATGCTGAGTTATTTTACATCTGTTCAAAAGTAGCTTATAATTTAAAGCATGGTGTTTGCCGTTTGAATCACAGATGAGATATTAGTACAGAGATTCACATTTCAATAAAATTCTAGCCTTTCTTGGGCCCTTGTGCTATCAAGGTATATGTGGTACCACTTGGTACCACTCCAACCCCCTTGTATTTTTTAAAAAAACAGGGTCTCACTATGTATGTAGTTCAGGTTGGCCTTGAACTCCTTCCTAGTGATGCTCCAGCCTCAACCACCATGCCCAGCACCATGTATATATTTTGAAAAAACTTCTACATAACACTTACTGTTAAAAACTTGAAAACTATGCAAAATTATAAGAAACAAAATAAAAATTATTCATGGTTTTATAGCTTAGACATTTATTTTTTATTATTTTGCTATTTGGTGAGATGCAGTGACTGGTTTAAAATTACCCACATATACAGATTGCCAGATAAATGTAGTCCACAGTTCATTCACTCATTCATTCATCCAACAGATAATAGTAAATAAATAAAAACACTTCTTATATTTGACTAAATACTAAGAATAAATTGATTTAATTTTGGCTAGGCCTTCTTAAAAATCTATGAATTAAGAATATTTCTGCATATATATCAGTTTCATAATTTTTGAGTGATTTTTTCAAGCAAAAATAAGTCATTAAAGAGTAAAATTGCTCTGTATTTTATAAAGATGCAATTCTCCTTGTATTCATATTTTATTAATTTTCTTCTAAAATATTATATTGGACAATGTGGTATTTCACACTCAAAAATTGCCTATATCAGTAACTTATTCCAAATTTTCCTATAATATTCTACTATTTTTCTCTAACATCATACAAATCTTCCGACTTTTACACCCACAAATGGCAGGGTTAGAAATTTTTTATCTGCTCTGATTTTAAGTTTACAGAATATCTGTATAAACTAGTGTACCTAGATGGACACATTTTAAAACATATTTTGGAATTAAAGCTAACACAGTTTTTAACTTTTGAAAGTAGCAAATATAGATCAAATGGAAATAATTTACCTCAGCAAGAGAAATGAAATTTGAATGCTTTATATGATCAAAGCTCTTATACATAGTTTTAAAAAAATAGTCCATAAAACATTTCTGCTGATTTTAAACTCTGTCAGGAATAATTACATTCAGTTACACAAAACTGCTATGCTTTCAAATTTAACGATTTAAGAGTTTATAAGCCCCCCATTCTCATGATCAGCGTATATCTAGTGAAAAATAAAATTTTAGTGTCTCAGTGTTTGTTCACATGTCTTGGAGATAGATAACGTGTAGAATTTAATTGGCCAAATTTAAAATAATATCACATATTTTATTCTGAAACAATTACAGTTATTGGCATATGAACTTTATACCTGCTATTTTAAATTTCATCCTTCTCCTATGCTTTAAAAAAGAAATGATTTCACAGTATGAAAGTTAAGTACACACTTAAATGTTTGCCAATACTTCAAGTCATCTAAAAGACGAGTATCTGCTTATTCCTTTAATTTGTGTGACTTTTGACTTTTTTGATGTCAAAGAGTCAAGTATGATAGTATGATGGTGCTTAACATAGAAATGTAACCTTTGGGCTAAGGCTGAAACTCGGTGGCAGTGTGCTTGCCCATCATGCCCAAGACCTTAAGACTTGCCTTGCACAGCATCCAAAGTAGATAGCAACCAAGACAATGCTGTCTAACCACAGTATACAGAGTACATGACCAGCAATATTAATTTAATCTAAATCTTAGTGCAGATAGCATCCAAAGGGCAGTGAGTGCCAGGAAAAAAATATCTCTGTTTTCTGCCTTACAGTGCTGGAATCTAGCTGTTGTGCTGTGTGATTGTTGGCCAGACACAAGTATTGCAGGGCAGAGCAAAGCCCATCTGCCTTGGATCTAACAGCTGTCATCCAGGGACCAATCAGCTTTATCCATATGGCTTCCTTATTCTGAAAAGTCTGCTAGTAGTTTTTGTTCTTCAAAGCCTTCTCTGTCTTTCCAGTGTTTTCCTCTCTGTCCTAAACAAACATAGGGCTCTTGAGGAAACACAGGATGATCAAGAGGCAAATTTTGTTCTAAAAAATATTGTATTTTTCTAGAGCAACTATGTTCAGTGATAATAAGGTAGGGTGAGAAATACTTGTAATGGGTTTCCTTGAAATCACACTATAGCTAGAAAGAATCCTTCCTAATCATTAAGTATGAACAATAATCTCTGTGAAAAGTATCTCCATCTGTCTGTCTATCTATCTATCTATCTATCTATCTATCTATCTATCTATCTATCTATCTATCTATCTACCTATCTATGTCTATCATCTCTATCTCTCTGTTTCTTATATAAAAGAAACCATGCAGGACCAGAGATTTAGCTTAGTGGTTCCAGCGCCTGCCTCGCAAGCTCAAGGTCCTGAGTTCGATCCTGGTAACCACATACAATGCTGGGTGTGGTGACTCATGCCCACCAGCAATCAATACCACATACCTGTCTCAAAAAAAAAAAAAAAGAAAAGAAAAAGAAACCATGCAGTATTTAAGCTTGTGCCTCTGACTTACTTCAGTTGACTCTATGTTCTCAAATTGCACCAATTTCATATAATGCCTTGTTTTCCTTAATTTATAGCAAACTAGCATGCCATTGTGTACAAATACTACATTTTTTATCCATTCATGGGTTGATGGACATATATAGCTATAATAAATTGTGCCCTATAAACGTGGGTATACATGTATATGAGGGAATCTTTTTTTTTTTTTTTTTTTGCTTTTGAGACAGGGTCTCGCTTTGTAGTTCAGGCTGGCCCTGAGCTCACTATGGTGCCCAGGCAAGCCACCGCGAACTCAGCAATCCTCCTGTCCCTGCCTCCCGAGTGCTGGGATTACAGGCGTGAGCCACCACGCCCAGCACTGTGGTATGCGGTGTTGATTGTTGCTGGGCGTGCCTCCACGCCCAGCATTATATGTGGTTACCGGGGATCGAACTCAGGACCTTGCGCTTGCGAGGCAGGCGCCGGAATCACTGAGCTAACCCTCCGGCCCATGAGGGAATCTTTTTAAACTATAATCTGGGTACTCTGAGTAATATTTTGGGTATATTTTAAAGGTCACAATACATGGTATACTAACTATTGTTCTCTATTTTTGTTTTTTGAGACAGGGTCTCGCTTTGTAGTTCAAGCTGGCCCTGAGCTCACTATGTAGCCCAGGCAAGCCTCCAACTCAGCAATCATCCTGTCTTTGCCTCTTGAGTGCTGGGATTACAGGTGTGAGCCACCACGCCCGGTATTGTGGTATGTGGTACTGATTGCTGGTGGGAATGAGTCACCACGCCCAGCATTGTATGTGGTTACCAGGGATCAAACTCAGGACCTTGGGCTTGTGAGGAAAGTGCTGGAACCACTGAGCTAAATCTCTGGCCCAATTGTTCTCTATTTTTTATGAAATTTTTTTCATAAAACTTAGAATTGTGCTTTTCATATTTTCTTTTTTTTTTTTTTTGAGATAATGTCTCACTTCGTAGTTCAGGCTGGCTCTGAGCTCACTATGTAGCCCAGGCAAACCTCGAACTCAGCAATCCTCCTGCCTCTGCCTCCCAAGTGCTGGGATTACAAGCGTGAGCCACCACGCCCGGAACTGTGGTATATGGCATTGATTGCTGGTGGGCGTGAGTCTGCACGCCCAGCATTGTATGTGGTTACCGGAGATTGAACTCAGGACCTTGTGCTTGTGAGGCAGGCGCCGGAACCACTGAGCCAACCCTCCGGCCCTTTCATATTTTCTTTATTAAGACCTACTAGTATTACATTAAAATGAAAAAGTAACTCACTTCTAATTCATTGAGTTCCTACCATGTCTAAGGCATAGGTGAAGTTCATTACCATAAACAGGAAAGAAGATGACCTTGACCTCAATGAGACTGTATTAGCAAGGGTCAAGGAGCTGAGGAAGTACCATTATAATTATATTATACATGCACTTTCAGTGTGATGTTTTTAGTTCTACTGCATTGCCATTTTGTTGTATTGCTGCTCTCTGTCCTTAAACCTCACTGATCTTAAGAACTCTTTTCATAGCCAGATCACAGTTCTCTCATTCTCCATCACTTTGTCTTGTTCTCATTTTTTCCTCACTCTAACTCCCACCATGGTTGATTACTTCCTTTTGAATTGTAGTCGGGTAATGATCTAAGGCAAATTTTCATTGTTCTTTGTGAAGCGAAATAATCATAGTAGATAATTTCTAGTGTTTCTTTCTGGTCCAAAATTCTATAAAGCTTATCTCTGGAGTTCAATTTTTTAAATCTTTTCTCTCTCTCTGGGTCTGTTATCCCCTTTACTCTGTAACTAGAAGATAGGCATCTCATTTCTATTTGGTTTTGAAATCTTTTCCAGAGCCTTAGTTCTTACTAGTACTTTTGACTTATCATAGGGGTTAGGTATGTTAAGAGGCCAAATACTAACTAGAAATAGGGATTTTTTTGAATAGCAAGTTTCCTAATATAAAGAATTAACTCACTTTATTGAAAATAATCCACACAATCTTTAGTAAGAGATTATTTATTTCTAACATATAGTTTATTTCTAGTATTCATTCAATATATTAAAAGAATGATGTTGAGTTGATAGCTTCAATATCTTCCCTATGCTATGATATATTTATTACCAACAGAGAACATTTTATTTTAACTACATATGAAATCTCTTTGGGGAACCAAAGAATAAATATTTCAGATTCCAGTTAAAGTGAGGATAAATTATAAGCAAGTTAACTTTAAAATTTTTGTGTTTTTTATGACAAAATAGGTATTATAAGGTTTCATAAAATTGAGATAATGTTTACCATTACAGAAGGCATTATTTTTTGAGAAATGTATCATATATGCTACCTTTTAAGGATGCATAGTATTAATGATGGTTAGCCATCTTATTTTGGACAGAATTTCTGTGCAATGAAATACGATCTGTATTACTGCTGATCATTAATACAATAGAAATACTTTCAAACTTTGGTTTCAGCTTTACCCACATCTTTCAGTGGTTGAATGTGCATCCAAACTCTGTCCATGTTAAAGAAGAATATAATCACTACAGCTACAGAGATGATCAAAGAAAAAGAAAAAAAGAAAAGAAAAAGAAAAAAGTACTAGGGAGAATATTTTGAGTTAGGAAATGATTGCTATCTTTCAACTATAAATCTTAACGTTAGAGAAAATGCAAGCCACAATATGCAGAGGTAAACCATAAAAATTGTCAATATTGTAAAACTAACCTTTTACACGTAAGACTTTTACATTGTATTGGAAATACTACATAGGAGACTACAAAGAATGGAAAATGTAGATTACATCGGAATGAAACGTTATTATGGATAAATAAATGAACAAACAGATTAGCTTCCAGAAGTGTGATCCAGCCACAGTGATGAATAGATCCATAGAGGATTTATTCCTCTCTTAAGGGACATGCCATATGGGAATTTATAGAAACCAGGTAAGTTTGACTACAAAAGCCCCAAAGATGACAAGAAGCTGCAATGTTCATAAGTGCCTCCTATGACACCTGGGACAACTAATCACACACATTGAAGAACGTTTTTCTTTCTCAATTGAGAATGACTGAAAAGAAGGGAATGGTGGGGAAGATTGTCAGGATCAAAGCTGTGATAGACCATTGTCTACTCCTCTAAATATCTTATTTTTCAACAAGCAAGGAAAAACTTAGGGAATAATGAACAAAGCTGAGTGTAAACCTTCATTCTTTCTAACCTCAAGACTTTTTTCAGGTTTCTAAAGAACAACAAAAAACATCGCAGTAATCTATTTTATACCTAAGTTTGGAAGTGCAGAAGCAAAACAAAAGGACCCTCATAGTTTCAAATGCTAAAAATACCTTCTATGGGCAAATTTTCTTAACTAATTTAGTAACTGTATTTTTAGAAAAGGAAATAAATGGCACCAGGTAAGGTGCTGTTTTCCCTTTTTTCCAAACTAAAATTTCAATCTGAAATATTTTAGTAGTAACTTCTAAGTTAAAAATAAACAAATTTAGTTTTAAAATTCAGTCTTTTTTATGCCTTTTACAAAATTTCAATCAAATTTATTTAAAAATTCAAAAAAAATTCTGATTTCTTTTTCCCCTTTCTGCTCCAGATGGAAGCCCTCTGCTCTGACTTCCTGGGAAAGTGAACACCATGTGTGTCCTTTATAAACTACCATACCAATGTCAGTCATTATTTTGGTTATTATGTCTATACAAGCCCAGTCCAAATAAGGACACATCTGGATCCTTATTTCAAATTGTGTTGTCTCATTAAGTAATGTGTATTGACCTGCTAGTGGTGTTAAATATGTTAGGCAGACATTTTAGAATTGACAAAGAAATTAAAGGAATATTTGTGAAAAATATAAAGGAATTTGCTTGTGTTATCTGGTTCTTTGAGAGTGGTTTTCTTTATCTGGTATTTAGCACTGGCCTAAAAATTGCATTATATTTTTCTAATAATATTCAAAAGTTTTAAAAATTATTCTAGAATAGTCTTCCCAGGCTTTTAAATATATATTATGAATAAACCATCCTTGAAAACAATAAAATACATTGTATGTTTCCATAGGAACAACACAGGAATAACCAACTTTTAATAAACTAATTTGCATGAAGCTTCATTCAAATACTTTGAAAATTATATTATTAATAAATATAATGCATATATTATGCCATAAAACTATTATTCAAATGGAAAATAATTTTATCAGAAGCTTCCTTTTTTGTTTTTTGGGTTTTTTTTCTTCTTTTTGAGACAGGGTCTCGCTTTGTAGTTCAGGCTGGCCCTGAGCTCACTATGGTGCCCAGGCAAGCCGCCGCGAACTCAGCAATCCTCCTGTCTCTGCCTCCCGAGTGCTGGGATTACAGGCGTGAGCCACCACGCCCAGCATTATATGTGGTAACCGGGGATCGAACTCAGGTCCTTGCGCTTGCAAGGCAGGCGC
>PVIC010005913.1:0-23055 GCA_004025085.1 Thryonomys swinderianus | reverse complement strand
TTTGTTTTTTTTAACTTCCAGTTTTTTGGGGTTTTTTTTGAGATAGGGTCTCACTTTGTAGTTCAGGCTGGCCCTGAGCTCACTTTGTGGCCCAGCCAAGCCTCGAACTCAGCAATCCTCCTGTCTCTGCCTCCCGAGTGCTGGGATTACAGGTGTGAGCCACCACACCCAGCACTGTGGTATGTGGTATTGATTGCTGGTGGGCGTGAGTCACCACGCCCAGCATTGTACGTGGTTACTGGGGATCGAACTCAGGACCTTGCACTTGCGAGGTAGGCACCGGAACCACTGAGCTAAGTCTCTGGCCCTAACTTCCAAGATTTTAACTTATTATAAAATTGATTTTATTTGTATATTTTATATATACATTATAATCACATTCAACATTCAGAGTTTGTACTTGATTCTCATTTTTCTCTTGATTCTCATTTTTTCTCTCCTTCCCTACAACTCTACCCCTATGAGAACAAGCTTTGGTTCCTTTTTCTTACTATCAATTTTTTCTTCCCCTTCTTTGCTTTCGCCTGTCCCCCCTTTCCCTTTGAACATGTTCTTCCTGTCTCACAATATCTATCATACATCATAGATACAGCTTCAGTTTTTCATACCAGAAAAATGATACAGTATTTACACATCTGTGTCCTATTTACTTCACTTATGAGTAAAACCTCAACTTATACCCATTTGAGTATAAATGACTGAAGTTAATCATTCTTAATGGTTGAGTAATACTCCATTTCATAAAAAACCACTTCTTCTTTATCCAGTCTCTTGTTGATGGGCATTTGGGCTGTTTCTAGATTTAGTTATCCAAACTGAGCTGCTATAAACATGGGTACACATATGTCACTGTGAAAGACTCTTTGAATTCTTTCATGTATACACCCAGCAGGGGAATAGCAGGGACAAATGGAACCTCTAGGCTTTTTTCTTTAAAAAACTTTTTTAAGGAATCTTCACAGTGGTTGCACCAGTCTCCATTCCCACCAACAGTGCAGAGGAATATATCCTTTTTCTGTCCTTCCTTCTTTATATATTTTGCTCTCTCATCCACAAACTTTTACCCTCTAAACTTTTACTTTCTCTTTTCTTCCTCTAATAGAGAAAGAGGCAGGAAACATATTCAAGAGGACACACCAGAAGGGATACTTAATGTGGATATGAAGGAGAAACTTATATATTACTCAAAACTTTTAATTTATCTAGAAGTGTAAGAGTCTCCATTTTTAAATTCTGATCATCACCAGGACGTTGAATAATAAGTTTAGTTGTATTTTTCCTTATAATGAAATGAAATTCAACATCTATTATAAAGGATTAATGTGACATTTTGCTGATCTTAAGGCACTAACATTACACTGTCAGGGGTTCTCAAACTCTTTTGGTTCATGGAACTCTTATTGCAATAATATTTTATAGAACATCACAGACTAAATGAGAGTTTTGTTTATTAAAACGTTAGGTCCAAATAACTTAATTGTAAAAATGTATATAATGTATCGTTAGTGTCATTGTTCTTTCTTTTCTTTTTTCTGTCTCTCCTTTCTCTTTCTTCTCTCTCTTTTTTCTTTCTTTTCTTTCTTTCTTTCTTTCTTTCTTTCTTTCTTTCTTTCTTTCTTTCTTTCTTTCTTTCTTTCTTTCTTTCTTTCTTTCTTTCTTTCTTTCTTTCTTTCTTTCTTTCTCTTTCTTTTGCTTTCTTTTTTGAGACAGGGTCTCATTTTGTAGTTCAGGATGGCCTTGAACTCACTATGTAGCCCAGACAAGCCTCAAACTCAGCAATCCTCCTTTCTTCCAAGTGTTAGGATTATAGGTGTGAGACACCACGCACAGCATTGTGGGGTGTGGTACTGATTTCTGGTGGGCGTGAGTCAACCCGTTTGGTATTGTTGTATGTGGTTACCAGGGACTGAGCTAGGGACCTTGTGCTTGGTAGGCAGATGCTGAAACCACTGAGTTAAATCTCTAGACCCATTGTGTTTTTCTTAAAATGGCACTTTATTTTGCAGCACCTTTGTGAGCCCAATGTAGTGATATTGGGCATCTTGGTGCCTTTTGAAAACTATGCACTTAAATCAGGAAAATTCAAAATAGTAACTGGAAGCCACTTAAAACATAATTTAAAAGTCTCAGAGTAGAAAGCAACTCCAATCATACAAGAATCCAGATAACCCAAGTAAAACTGCATAAATAAAATAAAAAGACTTTATTATAGCTAAAAAGAACGCATAACCTCAAAGTTCATATTCTTTCTCTGTCTTTGTCTTTCTCTTCCTGTCTGTCATGTGCACACACAAATTAAACACTTAAAATTATACTCAGGGAAGAAAATAAGTAAAAGAAGCATTAAATATATAAAATTAATAGACTACCTTAGTACAGAAGAAAAAGTAACATTTTAAACAGGTAATGACAATTAATCACAAATGTTTCTCAATGACCAAATAGTATATGAAAAATAAACAACCTGAAAAACCCAAAACTATGCCCTTTAATATTCCAATAAAATAAAAACAGTCTTAAACAATACCAGTCACTTCCTTTTCTATAAACATAGCTTTAACTTATCCTTTTCCCTCTGAGTGACATAGTAAAGTTTAGCAAAAATACCTTTATTTATCCAAAACGTAATCAAATTCAATTTTGGTACATGATCTTTTTGTTTACTCTACACAAAGAAAGAGAAAGGAAACCCCAGAAAAACAAATTTTACAAAGTAGCAGGGATGTCAGTTGTGGAACAACAAAGGTCTATTTTCCTACCCAAATCCTAAGAATCATTAACCTCTGTGTTCAACTAGTAGTTAATTTATGTGTGTTAGTTATGCTCCCAAAGGCATCTGCATCTGAATATTAATTCTTTGAAGATTAAAATTTTCAATCTAGGGCCGGAGGGTTAGCTCAGTGGTTCCGGCGCCTGCCTCGCAAGCGCGAGGTCCTGAGTTTGATCCCCGGTAACCACATACAATGCTGGGCGTGGAGACCCACGCCCACCAGCAATCAATACCACATACCACAGTGCCGGGCGTGGTGGCTCACGCCTGTAATCCCAGCACTCAGGAGGCAGAGACAGGAGGATTGCTGAGTTCGAGGCTTGCCTGGACTACATAGTGAGCTCAGAGCCAGCCTGAACAACAAAGCGAGACCCTGTCTCAAAAAAAAAAAAAAAAATTTCAATCTATTTCAAAGGCAATAATTTTCAACCATGGTTGCACATTAAAATTACTAGGGCTGCTGGGCCTGGTGGCACACACCTGTAATCCCAGCATTCCATAAGCCTGAGACAGGGGAGCTGACAGGATTTTGAGGCCAGCCTGAAATACACAGTGAGACCCTGCCTTAAAACAGTCAAATAAATATTAATGTTCAAAATCTAATATCTAAACCACACCCATGATCAATTAAATACAATAAGGTAGGGGGAATTGGGGTATGCAATCCAAGTATTGGAACTGTTCAAAGTCTACCTTGTGTTTTGAGTGTGCACTGAAGTTAAGAACCATTGCTGTAGTGAAAGTATTTGGGAAAACAAACTTTCAAGCTAGTGAAGGAGATATTTTTGAATAGAAAATATAGCATGTTTTTCTACAGAAGCTTCTAACTGGTGAAATGATCAGGGTAATAAACCGTTTTCTAATTAGAGAGATTCCATATTAAAAAATGTCAATAGAACTACAAAGCGAGACCCTGTCTCAAAAAAAAATGTCAGTAGAGATTCAATTACTAGGTCTTGATTTCAGCAAATTACCTCACTTGAATTCCACATATAAAATAAGAATGGTAATAGCAATGCCTGTCTTATTTGAGTGCTGAGGACTGTAGACTATAAGCAAAGAAAAAAAACCAAAAAAACTAATCACTTTGCTTTAATAAGCACTTATTTGAAGAAATCTAAGGGTCAACCTAGAGTTTTTGGAAGTATGGTTCTTGAATTAGTAGCACCAGCATTCACTGGAAACTTGTTGTGAAAACAGTCATGTTTTAATTCACTGGGCTTGAGTTTTTTCACTGAGGAAGTCACAGTTGTATTTTAAAAAATCACATTTCTACTGAAGACAATACTCTATAGCATCTCACTGTTCCCAATCAGGATAAGGAAATGTTTCATCACTGACTCAGAGAGAAGACCATTATGTGGACTGAATCACCGTCAGTGTCTCCTGCATGTTAAATTTGTCATTGAGTCTGCTAGGCAACAGAAAAATAGTCTCAAAATGTTTTATCTTGAGGTATCTCTTATGAAAAAAGCATCCGTCCCTTTTGTGCTTTTCTCTTTGATACAAAGAATTGAACCCAAGGCCTCTAGGCAAATGCTCTACCACTGAGCTATATCACCAGTCTTTTTTTTTTTTTTTAATATTGGCTCAGCCTCCTCAGTTGAATTATAGGTGTCAGCCACCAGCCACCATGTCGGGCTTCTTAAAAATTTATAATAATTTAAAAAATTATAATAATTATTATATATGCTGCCAAAGCAAGCACAAATATAATAATGATTAAGTTAGATATAGTGGTGCATTCCTGAAACCCAGCGTCTAGGTTTAAGGGAAGAGGATCACAATTTTCTGTCCAGTACAACTAAGTAAGCCCCTGTCTCAAAAAAACAAAAAAGCCAAAAGCTAGAGATGTAGCTTAGTGTGAAGGCTATGGATTCAAGATAAATATATATTATATATAACACAATATATATTATACATGAACATATTAATTATTAAAAAAACAATGGCATTGAATCCCAGGTGTAGTGGCTCATGCTTATAATCCCAGTACTCAGGAGGCAGAGCCAGGAGGATTGCTGTGAGTTCATGGCTTAGGCTACAGAGTGAGTTCAGGGCCACCCTGAACTACAAAATGGCATTGACAATCTTTGGTCATTTCCATCCTCCCTATTACCTTCTCTTTTCTTCCCCTCTTTTTTTTAAGGTGCTAGGAATTGAACCCAAGGCCTCTGCATCAAGCTATATCCCTAGCCCTTTTTAGTTTTTATTTTGAAACTAGGTGTTCCTAAGTTACCTATCTAAGGCCCTTCTCTTCTTCTCCTTGTAATCCTCCTTCTCCTAATAGTCCTCTTTCTCTGGAGAAAGTGATGATTACTGACACCCAACTCAAAGTTGAAAGGTTAGTAAAATCTATAAAGGAATAACAATAGGTAAAAGCACTTGCAGAACCTTGTGAAACAAAAATGAAAGTTCTTTAAGATTTCTTGCTTTCTCTTTTCCATTTTAAGAATTTTTGAGAACCTCAAGATACCTAGCACCTCTCTGGGGAGACAAAAGTAGAGTATTACAATGAAGAACTGACCTCAGTGTTCGTCCTTAGTTTCTCAGTGAAAAGTAGGTAGAAATAACTCTTTTGAAAGGTTTCTTAACTGTAGATGAAGTTTATTTACTATTGCCAAGTAGATGATTTTTGTCTGTCTTAATAAAGGTCCTTGATCCCTAGGAGACTTTGCATTTTTCTCTCAAACATAAGCTTCCTGTTTAAAGAACTTGATATCAAAACCAGGAGTATGTACAGATAAACATATTAGCAATTATAAATTCTCATGCCCTATATTAGAAAGAGCTGATACATATATTACTTGCCAAAAGTAATTCCTTTCATTCATTCACTGCCCATATAAACACCTATCGAGTACTTATTCCAGATATTGTTCTAGGTGTAAACTGAGTCTACAAAGATGTGTAAATTTCAGCAGTCCAGCTACAGACTGTGTGTCCAGAATGCTAGACTTCAGTTTCTCTGAAAACCAAGACCAGTGGGACACAAACTTGAGAAAGAATCAGAAACATGTGTAGATCTTTTTTTTTTTTTTTTTGCTTTTTGGAGACAGGGTCTCGCTTTGTAGTTCAGGCTGGGCCTGAGCTCACTATGGTGCCCAGGCAAGCCGCCGCGAACTCAGCCATCCTCCTGTCTCTGCCTCCCGAGTGCTGGGATTACAGGCGTGAGCCACCATGCCCAGCATTATATGTGGTAACCGGGGATCGAACTCAGGTCCTTACAGCTTGCGAGGCAGGCGCCGGAACCACTGAGCCAACCCTCCGGCCCAACATGTGTA
Organism: Thryonomys swinderianus; assembly: GCA_004025085.1. Taxonomy (NCBI): domain Eukaryota; kingdom Metazoa; phylum Chordata; class Mammalia; order Rodentia; family Thryonomyidae; genus Thryonomys; species Thryonomys swinderianus. The sequence goes on along the minus strand of PVIC010005913.1, from coordinate 17,001 downwards.
GATCTTGTTAAAATATAGTTTGCTTGGCTCCAATCTGAGAGTTAGCATTTCTAACAGCTTTCTAACTGATATTGATGCTGCTGGTCCTGGGAATATACTTTGAGAACCACTTAACAAAGCAAACGACAGCTTATCACATTATGCCTGCCAAATTTCAAACAAAAAAGGCAATGGCTTTTTGAATATTCTTAATCACTCACAACCAAACAGAGCTGGGGTCCCAGAATAACTTCAAATATCTAAGATCAGTAGCACCAGGATCAAAGAAAGACATATAAAAAGCCTCTTTCCAGAGGCATTTCTCCTGTCCTGTTTTTCCTTTGTTTTATTACTATCACAGAAAAATTATTTCTATTTCTTAATACAAGTGTAATGGAAAAGAATAACACCCATTTAAGCTTTTCATACTTTTGTACTTCAATACGATCTCAGTTTTTCTTCCAAGTTAAGGTCTCATGGCCCAACCCTCCTTCATTTTTGTTGGACTATTTCCTCTCTGAACAAATAGAATCATAGGGTTGAAGGAACATTGAGAATTCATTTAATCCCTCCTTGGCCTCAGACAAGACTATGTCTAAACCATCCCCAAATATAGCAATTTCAGCAAAAGAAGAATAGGCACTAAGAATTTCCCATTCAGCCTGCTGTCACATACTTGACGATACTATCATGTTTCCCCTCAGCCTTCTCTTCTGTAAGCTAATCAACCTTAATTTTAGACTTTCCTTATTAGATTTCCTAAATTTTAAATTACTTGGACTCTAAAAGTTTATCCCATTTCACCTCAAGACCTAAATTATATATGTATTGTTCTATAATTACAAGTTTTTGTTGGTATGTGCAAAGGGAAAGGTTAACTTATAATTTGACTAAAAGGAATTTAATTGGGCTAAAAAAAGATGTATGTATAAATGCCACTCATTTGAACAGAGGATTCATTGAGAATAATCAATAGTGACATTATTTTCAAATAGGTCTTTATTAAAAGAAAATTATAATGCATTAGAGTTTTTTAAAGTTTATATTAGAAATCACTAGCCATTTTGCACATAAATGGATAGGTTTAGAAAACTTATTATATATATGCCACAAATCATACATAACCATGTTTCATGATATTTCATATAGTAAAGAACATTAATACATAAGTATTCATTTTCTTTTTTATATTGTATAGTATTAACTACTGAAATGAGTTGCAATTAATTTATTAAATATGCATGAATCTAAAAAATACTGAATCTTTTATATAATAATTCTCTTTCAAAATAACTTCTCCAGTTCAAACCTCAAAAATCAGAGGTTTTTAGAGAGTCAGTGAATGTAGGACACAGTCATGTGGAGTCATTATTTCTGAACCATTTAGAAAGGCAATATAATTAATACACTGACTAATTTCATTCATTTTAGATGTCATTATTTCAAACTTAGTCTTTGCTTCTGGAGTGGTGAGGTGTTCTAATTCAGCCTAAGCCTGAGGGATAGCTTTGTTTCCTTGCTTATTGGGATCAAGATGGAGGCGATGCATTTAGTCTCCAGAGAGAAGGAAGATGCTGCTTGCACAGCACTTCTACTCACCAGTCCATGCAGCAGCAAGGGTGTTGGCTTTGAAGGAAGCCAACTGTCCTGCTCTCCCAGCCAGAGGTAAAGAATTGCATTGGTGGCCACTAGAGGGAGGAGGATTAGGAATAGAGTAAATTGTGGGGAAAAGGCACCCATGAAAAACGCACATGGGACAACCAACACATCACCAACCACTGCCTAGCAGCTACCTCTACCTCTCTGAGGGACTACAGTGGGGTCAGTGTACACATTAGCCCAGAGACCCAGACACCAGTAGTTACTGTAGCATCCCAGTATATTGCCCCTTAACTTTGATGGCTGGAGAAGGGAGTCTGAATAGGATTGTGGGAAACAAAAACATATAATCACAGACATACTATTGCACAGACATACGGTCTCATTCCCCGTTACAAGAAGTTGCACTTGTGATGTTTGATTCTTGCTCATTTTCTTATTTAAAACTATTTATTTGTTTTTGTTTATTTATTTTTACCAAGAATGTGTTCATGAAAAGCAAACAGCCCACCTTCAAGAAAGTCTTGGGAGAAGCACCAGCAGACACTCATTGTGCCAAGATGTATTTTACCAACAAATCTGTATAAATTACATGAGGTTGAAAACAAATGGAATATAATATAATTAAAGCAAAGTTTCTTTTGCTAAATTATCGCTTGGAGCAAACCTGCAAAAAATGTTTCCAATTAGCTTCTTCAGCAAACACAAAGCATAGCTCAAAGCATGTTTTGCTCTCCATTCTGCCCGCTGGGTGGGCTGCCTAGTGGGTGTCTTACCTCCAGCACAAGTAGCTGAGCATTCTGACCAAGGGTGATGATTCCATGTAAACCCCACTTCATTATCTCCACTGCCAGTCCGGGTGATAGGAACGTTGAACTTATACCGAATTCCCAGATTCTGTTCCTGAAGGAGAACCTGCCATTGAAAACAAATGGTAAAGGGAATTAAAATATAATGAGCTTAAGATCAGGAACAAGACAAGGATATCTACTATCACCACTCCTGTTCAGTGGAGGTCTGAAAATATTAGCTACAGCAATTAGATGAGAAAGAAATAAAAGTAATAAAGATAGGAAAATAAGAAATGAAATTGTCAGTTTTTGCTGATGACATGATACTCTATAAAGAAGATACCAAAAGCTTAGCCAGAAGTCTTCTAGACTTAATCACCAGATTCAGTACTGTAGCTAAATAAAAAATCAATAGCCTTTGTGTACATGAACAATAGACTCACTAAGAGGGACATTGTAGAAACAATTCCTTTCATAATAACATCCAAAAAAGATAAAATATCTAGGAATCAATCTAACAAAGGAAGTGAAAGACCTGTACTCCAAAAACTACAGCACTCTGAAAAAGGAGATTGAAGCAAATATCAGAAAATGCAGACATCCTTTCTTCCTGGGTAGGCAGGACCAATATTGTCAAAATGGCTATACACCCACAACTACTTTACAGATGCATTTCAATCCCAATAGAAATCCCAACAGCATATTTTACAGATCTAGAGAAAATAATCCAAAAATTCATCTGGAACCATCTGGAGTCTTAGAAGAGCAAAAACAATTCTAGGCCACATGGACATGAAAGGGTATTGTAATCCCCAACTTGAAACTATACTACAAAGCCACTGTGATAAAAACAAACAAACAATGCCAAGCATGGTGGCTCACGCCTGTCATCCCAGCACTCGGGAGGCAGAGACAGGTGGATTGCTGAGTTCCAGGCTTGCCTGGGCTACATAGTGAGCTCAGAGCCAGCCTGAACTACAAAGCGAGACCCTGTCTCAAAAAGAAAAAAAAAAAAAAAAAAGAAATATCAGAAGATCAGTGAAACAACCCAGAAGATGCAGAAACAACTCCAGACATAGTAAGCCACCTCACCTTTGACAAAGTAGCCAAACACTCTCAATGGTGGAAAGATTGCCTCTTTAACAAATGATACTGGAAAAATTGAATTTCAACCTCCCAAAGATTAAAACTAGGTCTATGTCTTTCACCATGCACTAAACTAAAATCAAAGTGAATTAGAGATCCAAGTATTGAAACAGAAACACTAAACCTGCTGGAAGATAAGATAGGTAGAATTCTTAAAGACATTAGCATAGGGAAAGACTTTATGAACAAAACCTCAGCAACACAGGAACTAGCAGAAAGAGTCAACAACTTGAATCTTATTAAAAAATTTCTGCATGGCAAGTGAAATTATCAAAAGAGTGAAAAGACAAACCTATAGTTTGGGAAAAAATTTTACCACCTATTCCTCAAATAAAGGACTACTACCTAGAATATATAAAGAACTTTTAAAAAACCACCACCCAAATTTAAAGACTCAATTCAAAAATGGGCATCTGAAATGAACATTTTTCAAATGAAGAAGTAAAGGCACCAAAAAAAAACCATTAAAAATATTTAACATCACTGGTCATCTGAGAGATGCAGATAAAAAATACTGAGAGTCCATGTTACTCAACAAAGAATGGCTGCTACCAAGAAATCAACATCAGCAAATGGTGGCAGGGCTTGTGGGGAGATAGGAACTCTACTTCACTCTTGGTGGGAATGTAAACTGATGCAATGACTATAGAGATCAGTGTGGAGATTCCTCAAAAACTAGGATTAGAGGTCCCATTTGAACCTGCTATTTCCCTGCTAGGTATATACATGAAAGAATGAAAAGCATCACATCACAGCAAATTACATCCACCCATGTTTATAGCAGCTAAATCTTGGAAACAACCCAATTGCTCATCAACTAGAGATAAAGATGTGGTTTTTTTTTTTTTTTTTTTTTTTTTGAGAGAGGGTCTCGCTTTGTAGTTCAGGCTGGCCCTGAGCTCACTATGGTGCCCAGGCAAGCTGCCACAAACTCAGCAATCCTCCAGTCTCTGCCTCCCGAGTGCTGGGATGACAGGCGTGAGCCACCACGCCCGGCACTGTGGTATGCAGTGTTGAATGCTGGTGGGCGTGAGTCTCCACACCCAGCGTTATATGTGGTTACCGGGGATCGAACTCAGGACCTTGCGCTTGCGAGGCAGGCGCCGGAACCACTGAGCTAACCCTCCGGCCGAAGATGTGCTTTTTAATAAAATGAAATATTACTCAGCCATAATGAATAAGTTACAGACATTTATACTTAAATGGATATGACTTGAGGCCAGATTCATAAGTAAAATAAATAGGAAACAGATGTGTAAATAATGCATCATTTCTCTAGTATGAGAAACTGAAGGTGTAAATGAGATCTAGAATGTATGATAGGTATTTTGAAACAGGAAGAAAATGTTCAAAGGGAAAAGTGAAAGAAGGCAGGGGAAAGTAAAGAAAAAATGAGAGGGTGAAAACAAAAACTGGAAACAAAGCTTATGTATATAGGGAAGCAGGGTGTTATAGGGAGGGCAGGGGAAAGGGGAAAAATGAGAATCAATGTATATCTTGTACACCTGGAGGACACACTAATAAGTGAAATAAATAGATCACAGATAGGCAAATACCAGATCTTCTCTTTGCTATGAGCACCTGTAGATGCAAATGAGCTCTAGAAAGTATGACAGTTTTTGTAGAATGGGAAATTTCCAAAGGAAATTTGGTGTGGGAATGTAATGAGGGGAAGGAATCAATATGATTCTGAAAGAAAATAAAAGAGCATGTATATAGGGGGTGGGGAGGTGTGGGTGGGTAGGGATATATGTAAAAATGAGGATTAACTTGTGTCATATATTGGTACAAATTCCCTGATGTTATGTGTGATTGTGAGATGTATATAAATTGTACCAATAAAGAATTCAATTAAAAAAATATATATCTTGTACAGATACAGATTCTCAATATTGACAGTAATTATGATGTTTATCTAAAAGGTACCAATAGACTCAGTAAAGTAAAAAAAAATATAATGAGCTTTCATTTATTACTTCTCTTGAAGAAGAAAATTCTATATAGCAAATCTTATAGGAAATATAAGACAACTTTAAAATATGTGCATTTATATAAATTTACTTCTTCTAATTCCATGAGTAGTTTGAGCCAATTCCTTCATCCATTTTGGTTGGTTATAAAAATATTAGTCAAGAAAGCACTGAAAAGATAAAACAGCAATATAGAAAGAGTGCTATAATTTTAACTCATATTCTTTGACTTTTGGCAAATAATTTTATTTATTTTTTAAATTTTTTTTTAGACAGGGTCTCACTTTGTAGTTCAGGCTGGCCCTAAGCTCACTCTGTAGCCCAGGCAAGCCTTGAACTCAGCAGTCCTCTTGCCTCTGCCTCCCGAGTGCTGGGATTACAGGCTTGAGCCACCACGCCCAGCTACAAATAATTTTATTTTTATTTTCCTTCATTTATCTCCCAGTTAAAAGAGAAATTAACCCTTCTTACCTCACAAAGCAGAATTAGAAACAGTAGAAATAAAATGACAAAGCTACATTTACCATTACAATGAGATTTTCGGAGGTGGGACCTAGGGCTTCCAAGGATTCTGGCTCATCTGTTGGTCTCTTGTAGTGGAAAGCTGTCCCAGCAACATCAAACTTTCTAGGCCAATCAATAGTCCAGGCACCATTAATATAGTAATCATCCCCTTCAGATTTTAAAGCTGGAAAAAAATCAAAATCCATCTAAAATTGTGAAGCTTCATTTACTAAATTATAACAGATTAATTATTGCCCTGAAACATACAAAGAACGCCCATTCTCATTTGGAGAGATGATGCATGATTGTTTCCTTAAATAAGAATAGGAATGGTAATTTTCAAGTGAATGGTATGAAGATATTCCTTAAGTATTTTTGTCACTGATAGAAAAGAATGAAAAGTAAACATAGAACTAGTAAGGAAAATTACAACAAACAGAAAAACTGGGGGTGGGACAGAGGTAAGGAAGAGACTTCCCAGATGTGAAGCTAAGTAACTATGAGGTGGGGGACAGTCTCTGACACTGGCACAAAGAATGACAGAACAATGAAACAAAATAGATTTAAAGAACAGACCCAAGTGCATAAGAGAATTTAGTGTATGGTAAAAGAAGTATCTGAAGTTAGTAAAGGAAATATAGTAAGAAATAAGATTTTAAAAAACTAGTATTTGGTGGAGAACTGCTAAATTTATATCTCAATCTTTATGTGAAAATAAATGCCGCAATCCCTTTTAGGTAGATGTCTGCAAGAATAAAAAACTAGTACTCAAATACTTGTACATACATGTTCATAGTAGTTCTATTCCCAGTGGTCAAAAAAACCCAAAACAACCCAAATATCCATCAATGGATTAATAGAAAAACAAATTATGATATATATATATATATATATGCAATGGAATATTATTGTCTTAAAAGGAATGAAGTACTGGTACATTCAATAATGTGATACTATCAAAAATATTATGCTAAGCAGAAGAGGCTAGAGAGAAATGCTACATACTATATGCTTCCATCTATATGAAATAACCAAAATACGCAAAACTCCAGAGAGACAGAAGCAGATTGGTGATCGCCAGAGGGTCAGGGAGAGAACAGGAACACCTGCACAAAGGATGCAGGGTTTCCCTGTGGGCTAATAAAAATGTTTCGAAGTATACTAAAGTGTCACTTAATTATCCAGCTTTAGTGTTTCTCCTTAAATGTTATGTAATGTGAATTTCACATAAAGAGACATAAGGAATAAATGCCAGATGGATAAATATTTAAGTATAAAATAGTTAAATTGTGATATGCCAGAAGAAAATACAGTAGAACTTTTTTTCTTAAAACATTAGGATATGGAAAACTTTTCTAAGTATGATAAGAAACTTAGAAACTCTAAAGGAAGGGAATTGGAGATGTAGTTCAGTGGCAGGACACTTGCCTAACATATAAAAATCCTGGATTTATTTCCCAACACTTGCAGAAATCCACAAAGTAAAAGATATGCATGTATAATATTTGAATACCTCTACCACATACATATTTAAATTTCAAAATATGTGGCCAAAGAAAGGTTTAGCACTACCATACAAAGTATCCTATAAATAAAATAGTAATTATCTTGCTAATTTAATTTTTATTAGTATGCCAGCTCACTTCAAAAACTTCAGTTTGTCAGATCACATAAATAAGCTGCAGAAAAGAAAAGAAAGCATCATTCCTTTGAATGGCTTATTGTCTCATTAAAACATTGAAATTACTTAGGTTTTATATGAAATAGTAAAACTGCCCTCACTTTTCTCAAATATTAAATGAAGAGATACTAACTTAATTAATGGAATAATAATATTATTTAGGAAAGTGGCAAGCATTTACAAAACATTCAATTGAGCAAAGGAGGAAGTGCCATCATGGACGGAAAAATATTAAAGGGAAAAAAGCTGATCTGATTTTTGTCTGGAGTCTTGCTGAAGTAGAAAACAACCTAAATTATGGAGTAAAAATAAAGGGTCTTCTTTAATAGCCTGAACATACTGGAACTCTGTCTGAAGATGTACTATAGATACTTTTTATTTTTTAAAGAAGCTTTAAGTAATAGGCAATTATGTTTTAAAGGAAATGAGAACCATTTATATCTCATTAGGAGTTTTTAGGGAGATGAAACCAGTTCCAAGGGATCAAACATCCAACAAATAAACCTTGCACTTATTTTCCTTTTGAAATAATTAGTTCTGGGCTGGCCCTTTCAGTACAACCATAAGACACACAGACATTGAGTAGGACAGTTCACTGCATTACAATATCCCCAATTTTGTGCCTAGAGCCACTTTCTTTCAATGTAGACCCGGAGAACTCTGGAAGAATATAATGGTCTCACTAAATTGTGAAAGCATGTATCAGAAATTAGAGAGGCTGAGGTGGCTGGAATTTGTAAGATCAAAGAACTAGAGTGGAAAGGGACTCTGTTGCTAACCAGTACGTGCATATAATAAAATTCCACGCAGCCTGGCAAAACCTCAAAACAAAATGAGCAAACAAACAGAAACGACTGGGAAACTGTAAAAAGAACTATTACATTTTAATCACCAGGCACTGTAGACAACTAAAAAAACCATGCCTTTTTAGTATGACTAAGCAAGTTACTGAATAAAAGACATTCCAGACCCACCAAACAAAACTCAGAAGACAGCATCAAAATAATCAAATTTGTCAATAAGTTAACACTCCCAGACTCAACACAGACATAATGTCCAATGAAAAATTGCTATCAAATATGACTCAAAATAAAGGAAGGAAGGAAGACCAAACAAAAGAAATACTTGGAAATTACAATTATTAAATTAGCAGGAATAACTTTTAAATAACTATTAAAGTCCATTAAAAGACTTTAGATACATACATTCATATCAAATGGAAACAGTTTATACAAAGAAGAGAAAAATGTTAGATAATGGTAAATCTAAAACGGTTTTTCTTATTTAAAAAATTTTAAAGAGATAATTGACCTTCTATTGTTGTTGTGGATCAAACCCAGAGCCTCTTAGTTACAGCTCCAGCCCATGAACAACTCTTTGAAACAAAAATGATGAAAATGTATTACAGGGTTATAACCCAGAGATAAGTAGTATAAGATGCTCAACTATAGCCCACAGGAAGGAAGGGAGCAAACAAATTAAACTATTCCAAGAATCTTAACATGACAAAGAAGATAACATAATATTATTTTACAGTGTACTGTGATAAAGATAGTTTGTAAATCAAAAGGCAACGATTAGCCATTAGTACAGATCAAAAGGAATATTATAAAACATTTGATTAATCTAAAATATATAGAAAGGAAATAGATCTTTTGAAAGAAGTAAGGGGCCAAGAGACAGGAAGGGATGGAGTTATATCAAAGGGGATGAAAAAGAAGTAAGATGTGCTCTGTGCATGTAACTACTCCCCATGAAGAGTGTGGCCACTATGTGTTACAAACATGTACTAATAAAAAATTAAAATCTATAAAAAGAAGCTATAAACAGAAATAAAATAGAAAAACACATACAGCAAACAGAATATGTAATAGGCAAATGGTGGATTTAAACTGAGTGATGATAACTACATCAAAAATGAATGATCTGAGCAAGGAGTTGGCAAATTATGGTCCACCATCTATTTCTATACACAAAGTTTTATTGAAATGTGCTCACACCTATTCATTTCTGTGTTATCTACAGACGCCCTCACACTACAGTGGCAGGAATGAACAACTGGGCCAGAGCAAGTATGTTCTGCAAACCTGAGTCTACTGTCTAGTCTTTTGTAGAATATGTTTGCCAGGACTGCCTTCATATCCCCCCACTAGTGAATGCATTTAGAAATGCAAAAATTGTTAGATTCAGTAAGAAATCAAGATCATGCTATATGCTGCCTACAAGAAACATTTTAAATACAGAGGTACCTACATGTGAAAAGTAAATAAATGTATGAAAAAAGATTTGTCATTAAACCACCTAGAGGAGAACTGTGGAGGTAGATTAGTATCAAACAAAATAGTTGGGTCCAAGAATATTATCAGTAATAAAAGGGAGCATTTGATGATGATAAAATGTTCAGTATATCAAATCTTATAATCTTAAATGTGTATGGGCTTAATAACAAAGTTTCAAAATAGATGAAGTAAAGTTATAAACTAATAGAAAAACAAATTCACAGTTTAAACTAGAAATTTTAATATTTTCCTTTCAGTGTTTATACAAGAAGACAAAATAGGTAAAAGTATAATTGACTTGCACAAAACTACTCCACCAATGCAATATAACTGACTAAATTAATAAAATACCAAATTGATTAATGCCAGAATATATATACTTCTCAAGTACATGCTATAGCATAAAACAAACCTTAATAAGCAAAATTCTCAAATCATACAAAGTACATTTTCTGTCTATAATAAACTCATATAGAAATCAATGATATAAAAGATGTGAGGAACCATTATATTTACGGAAGTTAAATAGTATGGTAAGATAAAAAGAAAATACTTTAAACTGATAATTAAGACATGATACATCAAAATATATATGAAAATTAAGACATGATACATCAAAATATATATGAAACTAAGGCAGAGTTTAAAGGGAAATTTATGATAAAAACTGTTCATAGTAAAAAAATTTAAATAACTGTAACTTCTGTTTCTGTCTTGAGAAATCAGAAAAATAAGAACAAATTAAATATAAAGTAAATACAAATGGAAACCAACTAGAGAGTGAGATTCAATGAAATGAAAAATAAATAATAGAGAAAATCATTTAAACTATAAGGTTGTTTTTTGAAAAGATCAAAGCAATTAATTAACCCCTCAGTAGAATAATCAATAAAAAGAGGATTCCTTGCCGGGCGTGGTGGCTCACGCCTGTCATCCCAGCACTCGGGAGGCAGAGACAGGAGGATTGCTGAGTTCGAGGCTTGCCTTGGCTACATAGTGAGCTCAGGGGCAGCCTGAACTACAAAGCGAGACCCTGTCTCAAAAAAAAAAAAAAAAAAAAAAAAAAAAAAAAAAAAAAAAAAAAAAAAAAAGAGGATTCCGTACTGTTATGAGGAATGAAAATAAAGAAAACTGTAATAGATTCTACAGATCTTAACTAATATAAATTTAATCCAAATTCTTTCAGAAAAAGTAGAAAGAATGATAAAACATCATAAAAACGCTATTTTATTATACCAAGAATATTAGATGGATTTAACAAAACCAATCAGTGCATTTACAGTGTATTAATAGGGACTAGGAGAATAAAACCCATGTATTATATCAATAAATTCATAAAACTTCAACAGTCTTTCATAAGTAAAACTCTCAGAAAACCAGGATTAGAAAACAAACTTAATAAAGTATCATCTGTCTAAATCTTCTAGCCAAAACCATTACATTTAGTGCTGTTAAAAAAAGAAATCATGTGCCGGGTGTGGTGGCTCACGCCTGTAATCCTAGCACTCGGGAGGCAGAGGCAGGAGGATTGCTGAGTTTGAGGCTTGCCTGGGCTACATAGTGAGCTCAGGGCCAGCCTGAACTACAAAGCGAGACCCTGTCTCAAAAAAAAAAAAAAAAAAAAAAAAAAGAGATCATTTTCCCTTAAGGTCAGTAAAAATGAAGGATGTTTAGTCTCTTCTTCTATTCAACATTATAATGGGTGCCCTGAATATTGTTATTACAATAAAAAGTAAAAGTGATGAAGCTTAGAAATATAGAAGTAAAACTATCTTTGCTCAAGGTTGACATGTTAATCTATGAAGAAAATCCATGAACTTACAAAATAACACTAAGAAGTAGTCAGTGTGATGTGTTCTTAGGATATGAGGACAGTATAAAAAGAAATCAATCAAACTGTTGTGTAATAATAAACATTAGAAAATTCAATTAAAAAATCAATATTGCCTACAATATTATCAAGCAATAAATAATGATAGATTCAATAAAACATGTTTTATTTAGAGTCAAATGATATACACTGAAAAGGGAATATTGGTGAAAAATCTAAACAAAATAAAAATAAACATATGAATATTTTTTCCTGGTACTGGGTATTGAACACAAAATCTTCCCACTGAGCTACATTTCCAGCCCTTTCTATTTTGTAAGGTTTTTGAAACATGGTTTCTCTAAGTTCCTAAATTCCTCAGGCTGATAAAAAAAGTCTGATATTTTAAAAATTTAGCATTAAAATATGTCTATGTTTTTCTTTTTCTCAAGCATGAATACATTTTTGTAGATGCACTTGATACATGATGGATAGATAGATGATAGATATATGATGATAGATGATATATAGGTAGATAGATGATAGATTAGATAGATAGATGATAGATAGATAGATAGATAGATAGATAGATAGATAGATAGATAGATAGATATTGGTTGACAACTCTGGTTGCAAACTGGCAAACTGACTGGACAAGGGCTGAATCAAATATCCTCATAAGGTCAACATTGAATTTAACTATTGAATTTAATTTGGTTCTCATCCCATTCGCTTTTGAACAGAATCATGCAAAAAATCAAGTTCATGAACTGAAGGGTATATATTGTTGTTAATACTTTGTGAATTAAACATTTGTAATGGTTGTATTTTATTATATGTAATTTATAACTGAATAAAATTGATTTATTGAAGAGTAAGCTATGAACTATTTTTCTGCTTAGCAATTTACATGTAGTCTTGTAAAACTTGGAAATTTCTTTAGCACGAAATATTCTGTCTCAAAATATATGTATTTTACTCTATAACTAGTAGAACAACTTACCAATATAATTCTTTGACATGGCAACTTCTTTGACTTCAATATGAACAGAGCCTCTCGGTATCTGTACCACTTCCATGTAGCCTGGAACACAAGGCAGTCAGTCATAAGTAGCCCCACCCAAAAAATGCTTGGAAAACATTTTTTGAGAACAGTTTATTTAAATTTTCCATTCTTTCTTTGACACTCTATAAATTATTAAATTAGGGTACTCTCTGGGATCATGAATACATCTTAGAGAAAAAGTAGTTAATTATTTTCCTCTAAAATTATCTTAAGATATTTTTAAAGCTTTCACATACATATTATCGGTTCTGCTTTCAACACATGACCCCTCACATCAGTGCTCTGTGGGTATTCACACTTTAAAGGAACATGGCAAATTGGTGGTGTGCGACTGACTATACAATGGAGGCTAATGCAGAAGAATCACTTTTGCCAGAAGTTCTGGGTCAGCCTGGGTAACACAGTGAGACTCTGTCTTAAACAAACAGACAGACAAAAAGTATAAAATTCTAAAATGTAGCATTAGAGTATAGTTCAGTGGTAGGGGACTTGCCAAGATATGTAAAACCCTGAGTTGGATCCTCAGCACTGGGGTGGGGTGGGGGACGAAATATGGCTAAATCAAATCAAATTGAAAGAGAATATTTTTTTTAAAAACAGCTTATTGAAGGCATACAAAACATTTAAATGACTGAAAACAACTTGGAAAAAAACCATTGTCTACTTAAAGATTTTTAAGAATAAGAAAGGAAGGGAAATTGTGCTTTGGCTCCTCAGAGGAAGAATTCTCTCTAGACACTCACCTCCTCTTGGCAACGAGTCATTAAAGAACCCCTCGATAGCATCACACGTGCTCCCGTCTCCTCCGCAGACTCGACATCTATCTTCCCTAGCATCAGATCCCAAAATATTGTCACAACCTACATGCTGAAAATAGAGAATATTTAGTGTGTCAAAAAGAGAAATACTTGGACTATAACTAATCAAATACACATAATTCTCTTATTTACTTGTTTTTCCAGTAAAGGAAATAAAAATGGGAACTACTTGCCCATTTACCTTCACTTTCTAATAAGTCCAAGCTGACATTTCTCAACACCTACATTTAAAGAAAACAATTTTGATTCCCTAGGAATTTACGTGTACGTCTACATTTCTAACCTACCCCTATTTGTATATCATGCTCTAATTCTTAAAATATTATAATTTGTTAGCTATAGGGTTTTACTTATACCTGCAAAATTCAAGAATGAAAAAAATGATTATGGTCTTCTACTGGGTTATAACAGCAAGAGTTCTGATTAAGCACTGTGGTTCTCCCTTTGGCTCTTTTTGAATATTCAGTTGTTAGTATTGAAGATTAGTTGTGAATTCCACATCTGTGTAAGTCTTTAAAAATGAATACCAGTTCCCACTAGCTGAGTAAAATTTTTATTAAAAAAAAGAGATGTAGATATGCAATTAAAGAAGTTAAAATTCTACATTTTAATTTTGCACTTAATTATAAAAGTCTGGTTTCTTGGTATATTTTTTGGGTATTTTGGTGCCTTAATTTGTACATCTGACTTTTAGCTACTGACACTAGCCACATAATCACTGAACAAAATCTGTACTTAGGTCTTTGCAAACTGAAATAAAAACAAAAACATAAATATTGTTAAAAATGTAACTTTTTTAAGGAAACAAAATATTCTTATACACACACACACACACATACACATACACATACACATACACACACCCCTGACCTAGATCATTAGATATATTTGGAGGCAAGGAAGCAGGAAAGGAACTTTTCCAAGAAATTATGAGACTAAGAAAATAAACGGTGTTTGTATCTTTTCTTTTTCAGTTTGTACCACTCAGTTATGAGCTTCTTTCTAAAGCATAAAAAAATAAAAAAGTTATAAGAATAGTGGTTTTTGTGGCTCTCCTTGTAAGATTCATACATAGCTTTAAGAAAATTTGGTGGCTCACACCTGTTATCCCAGCACTCAGGAGGCAGAGGCAGGAGGATTGCTGAGTTTGAGGCTTTCCTGGGTTACATAGTGAGCTCAGGGTCAGCCTGAACTACAAAGCAAGACCCTGTCTCAAAAAAAAAAAAAAATATATATATATATATGTATTTGCCCAATGTCTAAGTAAACTGACTAATTCTCTAAAGCAAATGCTTTAATAAGATAAAGAGTAACGTCATAAAGAAAATCACTGCTTCAAAGCAATGATTTTAAGTGCTTCAAAAGGAAATAAAACAGGAGGAACATAGCTATTTCACACTTTTACAAGGAAAATTATGCTATAAAATATATAAAGTCCAGAATATTTTCATAACTTTGCTAATGGCTATAAAGCAAAACTAAAATTTTGGAACAAATCATATTTGCCTGATGAGTATGGCTGGGTCATTTAATTAACATAAGGTAATTTTTATTGGAAATTGAATTTTTCTGAAATGTGGGCCTCTTTTTAAAAAACTAAGCATAGAATTAAACAGGAGCTAGTATCTGAGAAAAAGACAAAGATCTGAAAAAAAATCTCAAAAAAGGACTAAAACGTGTGCAACCTTGCATTCTCCATTAATACAGATATCCAGTGAATCTGCATTACACTGGGTCCCATCAATCACCGCAGGGGCACGTTCAGTGTAGAAATTGTAACCTTCAGCCAAGCAGTTTAATGCACAAGGTTTTACTCCACCTGAAAAAATAAAAGAAGAGGAAAAAAATGAAGTGGTTCTCCTAATGAACAGTGATTCTGTATGATCCATAGCAAATTTATAATTCATATGGTTCTACTGCCTGATTATATACCTAGACCTGTGGTTTCCTTCATTTTTTCCAAAAACTTCATGTTTATTTTCACTGTTCATGTAACTTAAAGAAAGACTGCTCTGCAATTTTAGGCTTAAAATTTTCACATATTTCTCATATATGTATAGTAAATTTTAGGTCAAAGGAATCATGCTGGATAGAAGAAAACCATAGTTTTAACTGAATTATTTATTGGTACATTTTATATACAGTTTACAATCACACTCAACATTGGGGAATTTGTACCAGTATATGAAAGAAGTTAATTCTCATTTTTACCCATATTCCTACACATCCACAACCCCCACCCATTATATACATGCTATTTCTTTTTCTTTCCAAAGCATCTTTATTCTTTCTCCTCATTATGTTCCCCTATCACCTTCCCTTTGAATATTTCCTATTTTTTAAAGTTACCTAAGGGAATAAAGTTTAAGGACGCTTAATACAATAACTTTCCATAACAAGAGTTTTTGTTACATGTGCTACTAAAGCTAGTGTGAACACTGCTACCTTAAGCTGGGGTTGGTTAGTTGTAAAATAAATCTAAATTTCTATCTGTTTAAAATATATCATATTCTATTATCTGGGCCTTAGCATGCAAATAGATTCTTAGGAGACTAGCACATTGAAGATAAAATTATTTATGCCATGAAATTTCAATAATTCTTATGAAATTAATGAAATATGAAATAATATTCTTTAAGAATTAATTATCAGTGTTATATTATGAATAAATGTATATGATTCAAGCATTTTCACTTTTTCATAGGAATTTGAATTTTTTAAGTTTGAAATGAAAAACAGGTAATAATAGCAATTTTAAAAACAATATAAAGCACAATTTTATAATATGTTAAGAAAGTAGAAATAAATGAAATACATCTTATTGTAATGAAATCAGCACAGTAAAAAGCTATTATGTATGAATATCTAATTATTTATTAAAATTATGATGACATTTTCTTTAAACCCTGTTTTTTATAAAGTTTAAAGGACTTCAGCCTTATTTTTCTTAGGCTAACAACATTTCTCTTTCAAATAAACAAGACTACTTCTAATAAAGAAAGTAAAACAGATAAGTGAAATTACATACTATGTCTCTGTGAAACTTTTAAAATCAGCTCTCAATAAGATGAAGGATATAAAAGAAAGACTGAAAGGTGCAGTCAATGATAAATTAGAAAGAACAGATTCCACTGACGGACATCATTGCTATAGTTAAATTGATATGCAAACAGATGCCCTAGTTTGTTGTGCATTTCTTTTCAAGAGAAGATCAGATTCTTTTCAGTGTAAGTTTTTCTGATTTCTAAATGTCGCAAAACTGATCCTTATTCTCCCAGTTTACAACCTCTGGCTTGAGTCTATGTTTTCTTCTGTCTTTAATCAGTGTCTGTATAATGGTGATGCTAATTTTAAGATT
>PVIC010005912.1:0-55950 GCA_004025085.1 Thryonomys swinderianus | reverse complement strand
CTTGGAAACAACCCAAATGTCCATCAACTGGAGAGTGGATAAAGAAGATGTGTTTTTTTTTAAAAAAATAAAATGGAGTATTACTCTGCCATAAAGAATAACAAGATTGATCCATTTAGGTGCAAATGGAGACACCTGGAGGATATACTATGTGAAATCAATAGATCACAGGCAATTTCCGGATCTGCTCTTTGACATAAACAACTGTAGATACAATTGAGCTCTAGAAAGTATGACAGCTTTTATACAGTGGGAAATTTCCATAGGAAATTTGGTGTGGGAATGTAATGAGGGGAAGGAATAAATATGCTACTTTTTTTTTTTGAGATAGAGTCTCGCTTTGTAGTTCAGGCTGGTCCTGAGCTCACTATGGTGCCCAGGCAAGCCTCAAACTCATCAATCCTCCTGTTTCTACCTGCTGAGTGTTGGGATTACAGGCGTGATCCACCATGCCTGGCAGTGATATAGATTTTTATACAGTAAACTTCTTCTTTTCCCCTGGTAATTGAATTATGAAATCCAATTACAAAAAATGATAAAGGTTTACATACAATTTTAAAACTTATTACAATAAAAGATACATTCCTATCGATCCCTCCTAAACATACTACTCCTTGAACACATTCATCCATAGTACTTGATTTTCTGAGGCAGTTCTTGGAGTCTTTTTGCATGTCTTTAGTTGCATTGATTCAATGCCCTGAATAATTCTGAACATTTACTGAAAATTCTGTCCGGGAAAAGTATTGTGGTGGCCTTAATCCATTTTATTCACCCGATCTGACAATCAGAGACTTCTGGCTCTTCTCCAAAGCCAAGGTGACCATACAAGGTAAAATGTGTGTTTTTGATCTCACATTCGGTTGGTCCAAACCTTTGTCCTGTGATCTTTCAGTGTGTCTCACTAGATAGGAGGCATATGCCTGACTGTGTATTGATGAGGCCTGAATCAGATGCCTCAATCTAGCCAAACTGATATGAGTGAAGCTGGTGCAGGAAAGGGTTTAAAATGAATCATTATGAATGAACTTGACCTCTTGATTTCATCTTTTTCTGGTGAGCTCCACCACTGCTTAACCGAAGAAGCTTCAGACACCTCCTTTCACTCCCCAGTGCCCATATCAATACATTCTTCTTAGATGCAATGTGGAATAATCTTACTATTCTGCATTACCACGAATGACATTACGTTTTAGCTTCTTACCTATTAAGGTTCCAAAACAGTCTTGACTAAAGCTCCTATCTTCATCTGTTCTCTATTCCAAATCCTACCCTCTTTTCCAATCAGTTCCTCTTCAAATCTGTTTTTGTACTGAGTTCTTTTTCAAAGTGCAACAGATCATGAGACATTATTGCACATGGTTGTCTGAGGGATTTTGAAGTTTCCCACGATAAAATAAAAACTCTCCCTTAGACCCCAGGGTATGCAACTCTTGCTTCTCTGTTTTCAATACTGACCGCTGTGCCCCACAGTTCTGTACTGAAGAGTGTCTGTGTTTATTCAGAATCATTCTGGCCTTGTAAACTTTTATGTGTAGCTCAGGATCTAGAAACTATTTCTCCCGATTAAATCATGTTTGGATTTAGACAATGTTGCATGCACGGCATGGGTAGAAGTCTAAGGTGATAGAACACAAAGTATTAATGTTCCTCAGATACAAGCTTGCGAGTGAGTGTTTATCTAGATTTTTCCCATTACTTTCTTAATTTATAGTTATCTGCAAAAATGTTGCTGAAAAATTAGTGCATTTTGGAAGACTTCTGAACCACCACTGTGTGAAACTGATGAAGGTAGTATCTCTTCCTGCTGACATTATCTCTCCTCATACTGAAGTTTCGATCTTCCTTGCTTTGCCTTGGTCCTATCTATACTTGGCGTTAGCCTGTGAAGAGCCAGGGCTCTGGAAAAGGCAACAGGTGCAAAGGTTCTAGAAGAATAATTTGTGCATAGTGTGCGCTTAAAGATCATTACAGCATGTGGATATTAACATGTGTGGTTAATCTTTCAGATGAGATCATAGAGACAAACTCAAGATTGGAACTGGAGACTACTCTGAAGAGCATTTCATATACCGAGCTGGGAGCTCCAAGCCACTGTCTGCCTGTGTTATGAAGGGATATATTTTATATAACTACACCTTTTTTTTTTACATCTATAGCACAGCTGTACTAGTAATATTAGTAATAATAAACTAAATTAAAAAAATTTTTTTTGAGACAGGGTCTCGCTTTGTAGTTCAGGCTGGTCCTGAGCTCACTATGTAGCCCAGGCAAGCCTCGAACTCAGCAAACCTCCTGTCTCTGCCTCCTGAGTACTAGGATTACAGGCGTGAGCCACCACGCATGGCTAAATTAAAATATTTTAATTAAAATTGAATGGGATAAATTATGTAGCATAGTGTTTACATTTAGCAATTACACCATAAAGGCTGTTGTTATGACTTAGCTTGAGAAGATCAATTTTGCAAATGCAGAACAAAGTCAGTTTCTTTTGATTAATTGTTTAACAATTTTAACTGCTAATACTTGTTATCAGAAATTAACAAAATTTAAACAGTATTATTTAAAATCTAAATCTAGCATTGAACTTATTAGATCTTTTCACAGAGTAAAGCTGGATAATGGTGATAAACTATAAATACAGGCATTTTTATAACTAAAAGTAGTAAGAAAATGAGCAATGGTTAGTTTTGTTCAACCAGTAATTAATATTCATAACTTGATTTTTAGCAAA
The DNA here is from genome assembly GCA_004025085.1 of Thryonomys swinderianus. NCBI lineage: Eukaryota > Metazoa > Chordata > Mammalia > Rodentia > Thryonomyidae > Thryonomys > Thryonomys swinderianus. The sequence goes on along the minus strand of PVIC010005912.1, from coordinate 53,216 downwards.
ACCAATTTTGCTAATCATTTAAAAATCTTTAGAAGAAGAAAATGACCTATGCCAACATAATGAGATTTCATAAAAATAGGATATATTTTATTTCATATTAAAGTATAAAGAAATATTCATTTGTACTTGATATTCCTTATGTTTACTTTACTTAATTTTAATATAAATTTCTGATCACACTATAATATTTAAATTAAGTAATATGCAAGGATAATTTGAAAATCAAAGACTTCAGAACTATCACCATATTACTTTCATAGTTGAAAGTGGCTTTTGCTTTCAAGGAAAAATGTAAATGATTTCATAAGATATAGACTACAATCTCACTACCATTTGAAACATTATAGTGTATATCTTTTAGGATGCTCGTAAAAATGCTTTTCAAAATACTTCACATGTTTTCTTTCAGTGGATTTCAGAAAACAATTTATGAATGGCTCAATTCAAAAACTTCCAAATATTTTACAGTAAGAATTCACAGTACTTTGATTTAAGGTGTTTTAAAATAATCATAGTCTTTACGTCTCTCATCTTTTCTGTTTCTGAGTACTAAAATATATGTTAACCTAAGACATTTGCATAGTAAATTTTCTGGAGGTGTGGTGTGTGTGTGTGTGTGTGTGTGTGTGTGTGTGTGTGCGTGTGTGTGTGCTCATGTGTGTGTGTGCACACATGAGTGCAGATGTGTGCTAATCTTGAATCTATGTGAGATTTTTGTATATCATGCTGTGTTGCTAGGAGGCTTATATTCTAGTCTTTTACAACTATATCTCAGGTAGCCAAGTCTATGCTTTTTTGAACACATTTGTTAGCAGTGATAATATCCTTTAAATATTCAGTATATATGTAGCCTCACATGTTATGTAAATCTTCACAGTAAAGTATTCAGAACATAGTATGGTAGTCTTCATTTCATAAAAACTTACCTGACTTATGAATATATGAAGCCAATGTCACAGAAGAGAGTAGGATGATTGGCTCAAGTCTGCAGAATTTGAAAGTGATGAGGAACAGTATTACTCAAATATCACAGCTGGCTATTTAGGGTCTGTGCAAGAGTTGGCCCCACGGTGGAAGCTAAATATAGAGTGTTTCCCCAGCAACTTGCACAGTGACTGACAGGTGGAAAGCTTGAAATTGGTGGTTCTGAGAGTATTCATATTGTTGGAGTGGACAAATATTACAAATCAGGATTTAATTTTTCAAGACAAGCAGTTTTCTATGTACCCCTGGCAATGAATATACTAGTAGTAGGTCATAAAGTATAGAAAAGATATTTTTTTCCTTTTATTGTTTAGAATAGCCATAACATATCATTTTTACCCACAGTAGTTGGCTTACATTTTTACCGAATCTAAAATTTTGTGGGTTCCTACAATTATATATTGTATGATTATTACAATTATTTATTGTTCATAATATTGAAGGGATACATTACTTGCTAAGTTTACCAAGGATTTTAAATAACTCTTATGAGTTCTCCTTTTCATAGAGTGTTTGACAAGTTTATGAAGTTCTTATTCAGTGTGTGTGTGTGTGTGTGTGTGTGTGTGTGTGTGTGTATGTAGTGGGTGTGTTTTGTGTACATTAATTAGGGTTCCAAGAATTCAAACTAAAATGCTCACAGTACACTGTAATCATAATCTTACCACGTTCATTGAAATGTCACTATTTTTGCTACTTAAATAAAAATTTTTATGTCAACAGGTAATGAATGTTTAATAACTCAGACATGACAGTTGTACTTTATCAGAATTGTGCATACATTTTAATTGTATATATGATTATTAATTTTTAAAAGAAGCTTAAGGTAATCAAAGTATAACAAATAGCAACTGTATATTTTAAATTTTCTGATCTGATGCTTTGATAAATATATGGACTGTGAAATCATCAAATGGAGTCATCTGATAAGGTTTTAGTTTTATTCGTACAAGATGGTAAGTTTTATATTTTAAGTCAGATGTGAACTTAAGTTCCAACATAAAATGTATATACTTCTATTTCTAAGATTATTGAAAACTGGATTATCCCAACTCTATACACTGGATAAACACCAATAATAATTTTTTTTTACTGTAATAGTGAAAAAAGACAACCTGTATTTTGAAGTAATCCTTGTTTTGTTTTTTTTTTTTTTTTTTGCTTTTTGGAGACAGGGTCTCGCTTTGTAGTTCAGGCTGGCCCTGAGCTCACTATGGTGCCCAGGCAAGCCGCCCCGAACTCAGCAATCCTCCTGTCTCTGCCTCCCGAGTGCTGGGATTACAGGTGTGAGCCACCACGCCCGGCATTGTGGTATGCGGTGTTGATTGCTGGTGGGCGTGAGTCTCCACGCCCAGCATTGTATGTCGTTACAGGGGATCGAACTCAGGACCTTGCGCTTGCGAGGCAGGCGCCGGAACCACTGAGCTAACCTTCTGGCCCAATCCTTGTTTGATTTATTTGAGAGCGAGAGTTAAAATAGCTTTGAGTGCCAGGCATGGTGGCTCATACCTGTAATCCCAGCTCTCACGAGGCAGAAGCAGGAGGATGGCTGAGTTTGAGTCTTGCCTGGGCTTGCCAGGACGGCATAGTGAGTTCAGGGCTAGTCTGAACTACAAAGTGAGACCCTGTCTCAAAAAAACAAACAAATAACAACAAAAAAGTAGCTTTGGGCATATATTTGATCATTATTGTAACATCTAATGACTCAATATTTTCTGATAGTAATTATACAAAAAAGTTACCAGGAATTGAGAGGGTACAAGACTCATGAGGGTGGTCCAAATTTAATCATTCTATGTGGTTGAAAATAACTTCACTTTTCATTTTTTACACAAAGGCATATTTGTAAAATTCATTAATAAATACATGTCTGGTCAGACATGGCAAGTCATGCCTATAATCCCAGCACTGGGAAGGTTGAAGAGTCCCTGCCAAGTTCGATGGGAGCCTGAGTTACAAAGTGAGTTTGAACTGCAAAGAAATTAAGGAAACAAAATGAAATGAAACGAAAATAATAAAATTAAATTACTTAAAATAAAATAAATAATAAAATAAACGTACATCTGTTTCCTCTAATGAAAAGGAGTAATCTGTTGAGCTAGGCTATTTCAAGGTATAATTTAAAGAGCTGCTACTCTAATTTAGAAACAAAAGCCAAGTGAAACCAAATATTGCTCATTGGTGATTAAAGACAAAGAAATGAATTATAGTAAATCTTTAACATAAATTTTATGTTGTGTAATTTTTCTTTGAGTACATTATTTTGTGACTATGGGTGATTACGGTGCTATTTTCAGATAAACATCTAATGATCACGTATTAAGGAAAATAATATACTCTCAAAGCTGTACATATACAGATCACAGCACATGTAAAGATATTAAATTACATGACAAAGGAGAACTTAGATAGCAGTTGTAATCAAAATCGATATAAGCTGACTTTAAAATAGGGAGATAATTCTTCATTATTTCCATTTGCCCAATATGACCCCAGAGGTCCATCTATGAGGATCAAACAAAAGAAGAAGCGCTGTGTAGATTTAATGTGCAGAGGGCTGACATTGCTGCCCACACTGGCTTTGAGGTTGAAATGCTGCAACTTGAACCAACAAATCTGGACCATCTTTGAAAGCTAGAAAAAGCAAATAGAGGAATTTTTCCTTCCCAAGCCTTCAGGAAAGAATACAGTATTGGAACCAACTTGATTTCTGCTCACGACTACCCATTTCAGACTTCAGACCTCCTGGATCCTAGAAATACAAGTTAGTGCTTGTTTATTACATTTAATCTTCAACCTTAAGGACATTTGGTGTAGCAACATGATGAAATTAATACAAATAGGATGTTATCATGAGGAAAAAGCTTGAAATCCTAGTAACTTCATAAGTTGAAGATGTAGCTTCTACAAAGAAGAAATAGAAACGCTTTTACAGAATGACTAAATCGTTGCAGTCATTATACCCGAGTGGGACAGTAGCAAAGTTGGTGCTGCTAACTCGGCAAGTCCATCTCCATGCGTTGCCTGTTCGTCTGGTCATCCAGAGGGAAGGTAGGCCCTCTTATATAGGCAGATGTTGCTCACTGACGTCAGTGACCCAGACTTAGGAAACGGGTCTATCATTACAGAATTGTCTCTATATTCAGGAGAGAAATAAGACAGATTTAACTTTTCAAAATGGATATAGCTACATTAACCTATGCTCTACTATATTACCATTGATACAGAAGATTGTGTTTTAGCAAGGAAAGAAAAAGTATTGGCTATCAAAATATATTTAGTTTCTTGAATTGAATTACAAAAAGTTACTACCAAAGATTGTACAATTTTCATCAGGTGATCTGCTTGTTGGTTTTGTCAAAATATTCATAAAAGAAATAGCAACACTGGGCCGGAGGGTTAGCTCAGTGGTTCCGGCGCCTGCCTCACAAGCGCAAGGTCCTGAGTTTGATCCCTGGTAACCACATAGAATGCTGGGCGTGGAGACTCACGCCCACCAACAATCAACACCTCATACCACAATGCCGGGCGTGGTGGCTCACGCCTGTAATCCCAGCACTCGGGAGGTAGAGACAAAAGGATTGCAGAGTTCGCGGCAGCATGCGTGGGCTCCATAGTGAGCTCAGGGCCAGCCTGAACTACAAAGCGAGACCCTGTCTCAAAAAAAAAAAAAAAGAAATAGCAAAACTAAAATAATTTTCCTGCAATCCTGTGGCTCTGATTATTTGGAATAATTTATATGTATTTTAATTAAATTACATTTTATTTTATTTTGCTTAATAAATTTTTCATTGGGAATTTGTTGTATTTCATCATACACGTAAGGTGTAAGTTATGGTAATTTAATATGTGTACAATGTGTAATAATCAAAAGAGCATAATCATTTCAAGCTCTGATACTTTTTAAATTATCAAGTAATTAAAGTTATTCTGAAAAGATATGAAACATTACAAAACTAGTGGAATTTCATCAATTCATTTAATTATCTTTAAAGCTCAGTGAGAAAACTCAATAATGCATTAGCTAGCACTCCTTAGGCACGTTTCTGTACAACGGACTGCAAATGCAATGCTGTCCCAGTCTCTGGAAGCACTGACTGTTATCACCATTTATGACATAGGCATTTTATATATGAATACAAGGTTGCTGTTCCACTTTTTTTTTTTTGAGACAGGGTCTCGCTTTGTAGTTCAGGCTGGCCCTGAGCTCACTATGTAGCCCAGGCAAGCCCTGCACTCAGCAATCCTCCTGCCTCTGCCTCTCAAGTGCTGGGACTACAGGCATGAACCACCACGCCCCGCATTTGTTGTACGTGGTTACCGGGCATCAAACCGGGGACCTTATTGGAACCGCTGAGTTAAATCTCCGGCCCAAGTTTGTTCCTTTTAACTGTAGAAATTCTCACTGATCCTATACATATTTACAAAGGTCCTTAAAAGCAGACACCTTTCTCTGCTGTATTCAGAGAAGTGTGGAAAAAGAGAATTAGAGAAATTTGGAAACTAAGATTTTATCTCACCTCCTGCTGTTCAAGAGGGCCACATGGAAAGCAGGAGAATGTAAAGGAAACCCCTTGCAAAAGCTAGACAGGCACTTGGGTGATAGCCAGCAACATTCACAAACCTTCTATTGACATCCTAGTAACCTAAACCCGAACAACCAGCTGACTGACTTGAGAACTCTTCCTCGGAGGCTCCAATAATAAATATAGTCCTGCCGACAACTAAATTTGAGAGTAGTGAAACCCTAAACAAAGAATTCACCCAGTGTATAATGAATATTGTGAAATAGAAAATATTCAAAGGGAAATGTGGAGGAGTGTGTAATGAGGGGTAAAGGAAAAAAGTGATGGTAATAAATAATAAAACATGCATTTAGGGGATAGGAGGTTGTGGAGTGAGTAGGGGAGTGGGAAAAAAATGAGAATTAAATTATATCATATACTGGTACAAATTCCCATTATTGAGTGTGATCATGATATGTACATACAATATACCAATAAAGATAGAAATTAATTTAAAAAATCTACAGAATTCTCAGCAACAGAAGGTATGAAGTGGTAAATAGGCTTGTTCAAGGCACCGGAAGCGGTAGGAAGTGGATCCAGCTGAAGAAAACGAGTCACCTTGCTTTAAGAGTCAGCTCTCACTGCCGTGCAATGAGTAGAGTTCAGCTGACCCCTTTTCCGTAGCATAGATCAGATGACATGTCTGTGTGCACAGCTAGGAGATGCAGAAGAGAACACAGAAGCACTAGTGTACGTATGCATCTCCTTTCAGTTGGATGCATTGCCTCTTAATTCCTGGAGATATTATAATGACAGACTGAAAGCAAATCAACTCAAAACTTTTAGTTCAATGGAAAAACCTGTTTTATGTTTTTGGTTCTTCTGTGATATTACTGTGCCACCTGGCTCAGTTGGAACTTGACCTTGAGGTGTAACTTTCATATTCTTGATTTTCTGTTGCCACTAAATGTGTCAAAGATGTTACAGAATTATTTTGTTAACACTGCCAGCTTCTAGCAACCCATATTCCAACTCAGATGTACTTCTAAGGTACACCTTTCATGGGGCTCCCCTTGATATTTTGAATGATTTTTAAAAATTGGTACATTTTGTTGTACATTGTATACACACATCACAATTACGTTCCACTTTTTTTTAAATTTTTGAGACAGGGTGTCACTTTGCAATTCAGATTGGCCCTGAGCTCACTATATAGCCCAGGCAAGCCTCGAACTCAGCAATCCTCCTGTCTCTGCCTCCCGAGTGCTGGGATTACAGGCGTGAGCCCACCACGCCCGGCTACATTCCACTCTTGATTAAATAAATTGTTATGTGATTAATCTGTTCCTTACTGAATGTCTGTAAAAGTTATCATTCATTTGAAGATAGTACTACTTTTTCCAAAAAGATGTGTTATATCTAAAATCCATGTAGGTGTATTACCAGTTTGCTACATTCTCGGAAAAAAATTCAATGTAGCATAATTTCCCTTAAATCTTTTGTATCTCTACACATACAACCCTGAATGATTTTCATACTCTGCCATGTTTCAGTAAAGTGTGCTCATTTACATGAAAGTCACCTGTCCTTGTCATTAAATAATACCCTGTCCTAAGAATTTAAAGACCTCCAAGTAGCATATCAGAAAGGTTAATGGCAAATGAAATGGTGCATTTCAGTGTTACTATAGAGTTCATTAAAATTTAGTATTCATTATTGGTCTTTTCTAAGATCACCAGTTCCATTGAATCTTTTGATTCTGCCCTTGTAGTTTCATTAATAATTCAAGAAAACTTTGCTTCCAACAACTTTTGTCAGCATCTTTCAGCATCATGCTAATGACCTAACACCACTGGAATACCAAAGAAGGAAACCTCTGATGGGGGCAGGGTTTATACTTGCAAAAAGCTTCATAAATAGATATAATCTCCATTTCTACCCAGAAAGCCTGTATTATAGATATGTTTACTTCAATAAAAGGAGTTTAATTACTTATATGATTTAATATGTTTTGTCATACTATTCTATATAGTATACATGCTCATTACAGGAAATCAAAAACAAACATCATCTAACTAGAGAATATTAACTTTTTGCTTATATTTCTCCATATATTCAGAAATATACATATAAAACTAAGATTATACTTCATATATAGAGTCTCTTTTCTTTGCTTAAAATATATCCTGCATATTTTTGTTTTTCATTCATAATTGTTACAAATTGCAATTTATAATGACTATCGTGTAGACATAGCACAATTTATTTAGACATTTTCCTATTACTCAGTTTATCATTACCAAAGACATATCATAAATAACACTAATACAAAAGACAATTTCACTTTTCTTTTGAGGTACTGGGATCTGAATCCAAGGAAATTGTATCCTCAGCTTTGTTTTTTAAATTTCATTGTTCATTGTTTGTTTGTTTTTTCAGACAGGGCCTCAAATTTGTGATGTTCCTGCCTCGGCCTCTCAAGAAGCTGGAATTACCGGCTTGCACTACTACACAGCAGGACATACAATCCTTATCGGTTTCTCCTTTCCTTGAAAGATTTCTAGAATTGATGTCAGTCAGCAAAAATTCATCAACGTTTTGGAAGTTCTTTTTACATAGGTCATTTGCTTCTTAAACTGTGAGATCTTAACAGTAATTACCTCTCCATCATTTAATATTATCCTTCCATTCTGCTAGTTTTATAAGTGAAAGGGTATATAATCCTTTTAATTTTCCTTGATTGTATTCTAGTACAGCTGTGTTTTTCTATGATTCATTATCTTTCTAATAGTAATATCTGTATGCTTACCTAATAGATTCATGAAAATAATTTAGTTTACAAACCTCATAATGGAACAGAGAGAAGGTAGGGATGACCTCATAGCAAGGAAAGAGGAATGTGGAGAAAGAGGGTTAGGAATTCTGCAAGTGAGACTGGCAGACACACATATGGGTATCCTGTAAAGGTTGGGACAACCTGAGTTTAGATATACGACCAGAAGATTTCTCTGAAGAGAAGACATAGAAGTTGTTCTCAGGCAGATGGAGGAGGTAGCCATGGGGTCTAGAGAACAGGTGCTCTTCCAAGGGGGTTGACATATGCTAAGAGGAAAACTAGAGTTTAGTTGAGTCCAAGGGACAGGTGCTACCACAAAGTAGGTAGGTGCAAAGTATTTTTTATTTTAATCTTTATTGGTACATTATATGTACACATCATGATCACACACAATATTGAGTATTTGTACCAGTATCTGGCAGTATTTTTCATTTTTCCCATTCCCCCACCAACCCTACAACCCTAGACCCCTATATACATAAGCATTGTTTCCATTTTTATTACCGTCATATTTTTCTTCCCCTTGTTACCCCTATACCCCATTTCCCTTTGAATATTTTCTATGTCTCAATATCTACCATAAATTCTAGAGCTCATTTACAACTTTAGTTTCTCAAATAAGAGAAAAAATACATTATTTACAGATCTGGGACCTATTTATTTCACTTATGAGTATGTCCTGAAGGTATAACATTTGAATATAAATGACTCAAACTTATCATTCTTTATGGCAGAGTAATACTCCATTTTATAGAAAAAACGTATCTTTTTTTAAAAAAAGTTAACCATATCTTCTTTATCCAGTTTCCAGTTGAAGAACATTTTGGTTGTTCCCAAGATTTAGCTATCACAAACTGAGCTTCTATGAACATGGATGCTCATATGTTGCTGTGTTATGAATCTTTTAGTGTATACACCTAGCAGGGGAATGGCAGGGTCAAATGGAATCTTTAATCCAACTTTTTTGAGAAATCTCCACACTGGTCTCTATAGTGGGTGCACAAGTCTACATTCCTACCAACAGTGGAGAAGGGTTCCTTTCTACCTGCAGCCTTGCCAGCATTTGCTGCTGGTTAAATTGGAGATAGAAGGCATTCTTTGAGGAGTGAGATGAAATATTCGTGTTGTTTTCATCTGCATCTCTCAAATGACCAGCAATGCTGAACATTTCTTCATATGCTTCTTGGCTGCTTTGACTTCTGCCTTTGAAAAGTGTCTGTTCATTTCAGATGCCCACTTTTAATTGGGTCTTTAAGCTTGGGGGAACTGATTTGTTTAAGTTCTTTATATATTCTAGATAGTAAGTAGCCTTTTCTCTGAGAAATAGCTAGTAAATTTTTTTCCCCATGCTGTTGGTTGTCTTTTAGCAGTGCCAGTGACTTCTTTTGCTGTGCAGAAGATTTTCAGTAGGATGAGATCCCATCTGTTGGTTCTTTCTAATAGTTCTCATGCTATAGAGGTTTTATTCATAAAGTCTCTGCCTAAGCCAACGTCTCCAAGAGTTCTACCTAAGCTATTTTCCAGCAGGCTTAATGTTTCTGTTTTAATGTTTAAGTATAGAATCCATTGTGATTTTAGTTTAGTACCTGGTGAAAGGAATAGGTCTAGCTTTAGTTTTTGGCATGCTAAAGCCCAGTTTTCCAGCACCATTTGTTAAAGAGGCTGTCTTTCCTCCATTGAGGATGTTTGGTTCCTTTGTCAAAGATAAGGTGGCTTAGTGTATCTGGAGCTGTTTCTGGATCCTCTAATCTATTCCACTGGTCCTTGGGTCTGTTACTTTGTCAGTGTGATGCAGTTTTTATCACGGTGGCTTCATAGAACAATTTTAAGTTGAGAATTGTAATACCCTCTGCCATGTCCTGGTTGCTTAGAGTTGCTTTTGCTATTCAGTGTCTCTTGTGGTTCTAGGTAAATTTTTGGCTTATTTTCTCTATCTCTGTGAAGTATGGTGTTGGGATTTCAATTGGAATTGCATTGCATCTGTATAGTAGTTGTGGGAATATAGCCATTTTGACAATGTTAGTTCTCCCTATCCAGGAACAAGGGATGTCTTTCCATTTTCTGATATCCTCTTCTATCTCCTTGTTCAGAGTACTGTAGGTTTCAGAGTAAAGGTCTTTCACCTCCTTTGTTAGACTGATTCCTAGATATTTCATTTTTTTCTGGGTGCTATTGTGAAAGGGATTGACTCCCCAATTTCTCTTTCAGTGAGTCTGTTGTTTGACTATACAAAGGCTGTTGATTTTTGAGCTTTGACTTTGTATCCAGCTACACTACTAAATTTGGCAATTAAGTCTAGCAGTCTTTTGGTTGAGTTTTTAGGATCCTCTATATAGAGAATCATATCATTGGCAAATAATGACAGTTTAACTTCTTCCTTACCTATCTTTATTCCTTTTATTTCCTTGTCTTGCCTAATTGCTGTGGCTAATGTTTCCAGCACTACATTGAACAAGAGTGGTGACAGTGGACATCCTTGTCTCATTCCTGATCTTAGTGTAAAAGGTTTCAGTTTTTGCCCATTAAGTATGATGCTGGTTCTTTGTTTCTCATAAATAGCTTGTATTAAATTGAGATAAAGTCCATCTATTCCAATTCTCTGTAGGGTCTTGATCATGAATGGGTGTTGGACTTTGTCAAATGCTTTTTCTGCATCTATTGAGTTGACCACATGGTTTTTGTCCTTGAGTCTGTTAATATACTGTACTATATTTGTTGACTTATGTATGTTAAACCAGCCTTGCATCCGTGGGATAAATCTGACGTTATCAGAGTGCATGATTTTCTTGGTAAATCTCTATTCTGTTTGCCAATATTTTATTGAGAATATTTGCATCGATATTCATTAGAGAGATTGGCCTCTAGTTTTCTTTTTTTGTTTGGGTCTTTCTCTGCCTTTGGAATCAAGGTAATGGTTGTTTCAAGGAATGATTTTGCGAGTACTCCTTCTCTTTTGATTTCATTAAAGAGATTGAGAAGTAGTGGGATTAACTCTTTAAAAGTTTTGTAGAATTTAGTAGTGAAGCCACCAGAACTGGAGCTTTTGTTTGTTGGTAGGTTTTTTAAATTAAATTTTCAATTTCACAGATTGATACCAGGTTGTTTAACATTTTTATATCCTCTTCATTCAGCTTTGGAAGTTCATATGTGTCTAGGAATCTATTCATTTCTTCTAGATTTTCCATCATTTTTGAGAACAAATTTTCAAAATAGTTGTTTATTAGTCTTTGGACGTCCAATTGATCTGTGGTGATTTCCCCATTTTTTGTTCATCATAGCATGAATTTGACCTTTTTCCTTCCTTTTTTGATAAGGTTGGCTAAGGGTCTGTCGATTTTATTTATCCTTTAAACAACCAACTCTTTGAATCATTGATTCTTTGTATTGTTCTGTTTGTCTCCATTGCATTAATTTCTGCTCTGATCCTTATAATTTCCTCCCTAGTATGAGCTTTGGGTTTGTCTTGCTCCTCTTTTTCTAATAGTTTGAGGTTCATGATTAGATTGTTTACTTGAGTTTGCTCTGTTTTCTGGGTGTAGGGATTCACTGCTATGAATTTTCCTCATAGAACTGCTTTCTTTGTGTCCCGTAAATTCCTGTATGCTGTACTGGTGCTATCATTTAATTTTATAAACTGTTTAATTTCTTCTTTATTTTGTGGCCCATTGGTTGGTCAACAGAGTGTTGTTCAATTTCCACGTGTTTGTGAGGATCTTAGAGTTTCTTTTGCTATTGAGCTCCAGTTTCCAGGCACTGTGGTCTGATAGTATGCAGGGATAACTTCACTTCCTTTGCATTTACCTAAGCCTTCTATGAACTATGATGTGATCTATTTTGGAGAATGATCCAAGGGCAGCTTAGAAGAATGTATATTCTGACTTTGGAGGGTGAAATACTCTGTAGGTATCTATTAAGTCCATTCATTCAAAAGTTTGGTGTAGCTCAAGTATTTCCTTCTTGATTCTTTGTCCAGTTGATCTGTCAATTTGTGGCAGTGGAGAATTGAAGTCTCCTACTCCTATCGTATTAGTGGTTATCTGGCTTTTTCCTGTCCATTAATGTTTGTTTTATATAGTTGGGTGCATTAGAGTTTGGTGCATAAATATTTATGATTGTTATTTCTTTCTCCTGGATTGTTCCCTGTATGAGAATATAGTAACCTTCTTTGTCTCTCTTAATCAGTTTTGGTTTGAAATCTATTTTATCTGCAAGCAAGATAGCCACTCCTGCTTTTTTGCCATTTCCTGTGGCATGGAGGATTGTTTTCCAACCCTTTATTTTCAGTCTATGGGTTTCCTTCTGAATTAGGTGTGTTTCTTGTATGCAGCAGATTGTAGGATCTTGCTTCTTGATCCAATCTGCTAGTCTGTGTCTTTTAATTGGCCCATTGAGTCCACTGACATTAATGGTTATGACTGATATGGACATATTCAGAGCTGCCATGTTTCCCTGTTCTTGGTTCTTTTCTTCCTTACTTTTCCCCTTTTCCATTCAGTTTCTTGTTGGGCTCAGTGAGTTCACTATCCTGGGTCTTGTGCATATGGAATTTTCTGTGTTTTTTTCCAAGATGTTCTTTACAATGTTTTGGAGTACAGATTTTATATTTGTGAAGTTTTTCAGGTGTTCTTTGGCATGGAAGTATCTTATTTCCCTGTCTATTCTAAAAGATAGTTTTGCAGGATACATCAGTCTAGGTTGGATATTGTTTTCCTGCAATGCTTGAAACACTTCCTTCTAGGCTCTCCTTGCGTTGAATGTTTGTGTTGAAAAATCTGCTGTGATCTTAATGGGCTTTCCTTTGTAGGTGATTTTCTTCCTTTCTCTAACTGCTTTCAGTATTTCATTCTTCTGTTATGTATCTGAAATCTTGATAATTATATGTCTAGGTGTAGGTATTTTTACGCCACTGCCTTTTGGAGTCCTATAGACCCATTTATCTGTATGTTCAATTCTTTTCCTGTAAGTTTCTTCAATTATCTCTGACAACAGGTTTTTAAAAATGTCTTTTGCACTGCCTCCTGCTTCCTCAGTGACTCCAATCAATCTTATGTTATTCTTCTTTGAATCATCTAGAAGCTGTTGGATTGATTTCTCATGGTCTCTTTCCATTTTCCATAGAGTATGTCTTTCCTGTTCATTTGCTGCTATCTTGTCCTCTAAGTCTAAAATTCAGTCCTCTGTTTCATTTATCCTACTTCGCAAACTTTTGTTCTCCTTCATTACCTGGAACTCTGCTTGAAGCTGTTTAAAAGGTTCCATTGCTTTTGCTATCATAGATTCCATCATCTCATTGATCTCTTCATTAATGAAGTTCTTCACTGTGGACAGTACCTCTGTTTTCATCTCAGAGATGAGTTCTGATTTCCATTTTACTATATCTCCTTTTGTTACCATCTCAGAAAGTCCTGGTGTTTGAGTTTCAGTTTTCTCTACTTCCCTTTTCCCTGACTTTCCCTGTGGTGGTAATCTTTGTGTCTGGCTATTTGAATATTTTCTCATTTCTACTCCTTTGTTGTTACTAATGTTATTTGTTTAATTCCTTGCCTGGTGTCAGGGCAATGTTTGTTGCAAGTCTCTTTTTTGTCTATTATCTGGGCCCCTTTGGAAGTGGCACCTTCCTGGGTTGTCCTCCTTGAATCTGTGATGACCCTTGAGAGTTCTCAGTTCTGGAACATCATGGGAGATTTGAATAGAACAATCATATTATCTTTGTTACCATAATAAAATCAGTACCAACAACAGTGTGAAACACAGTAAATGAATTGAAAAGTTTTGATGATTTCTATTCTGAGGACTCTGAAATCATGAGTTACCTCTATGTACATATGCCAAAATTATTCAGCAATGTGTATACAACATGTAGGTCTTAAATGTACATTCTATACTCTTTGGGAATAAAAGGTGACCAGGGAGTCAGAAAGGTAGGAAGACAGAAAGAGAATGAAAGCTTAGAAATACTGTTAGCAAATTTATAAAGACCACATAGATCTTGAGAACCTCACATATGCCAGAGGGTAACAGAGGCTAAAGGGACATATATAAGACAGCACCAACTGAGAGCTGCAAGACCACTAGAGTCTTTGCACACCTGCTTATAATAATACAAAAGAAGTTGAGGGCAGACTGAGATCTTTTTACTTCTTGATATTGGCTCTGACTGGAAGACAGGAGGGGGTGTGAGAACAAGAGGTGAATAGAGGGACCTAGGAGTAGAAGGCAAACAGAAACTAGTTTTCCTCTTCTATAAAGATGTAAGCAATGAACAGGAAAGACACTGACAAAGTTGGACAGATTCAATACCAGCAAAGCAGGAAAAAAAATAGTTATGTCAGAGTGAAGAAATAAAAAGAGTAACAACAGCATCAAAATCAGCAACAACAGTATACCAAGCTAAGCACACTAGTCAAAAGGAGATATCCCTCAATCTTTATCTTGCCTGGTCTGTCTCAGCACAGCTCTGGTGTGGAATGGGGGCCGGCTGGCAGCCTGCTGCCCTGGGCACAGGTAATGACATGGTCCTCTTTGTGGCCTAGGTTCCTGGTGAGTGAGCTCCGCTGTGCACACTTGCCTGGTCTCTCTCGGTGAAGCTCTGGGATGGAATGGGGGCCAGCTGGCAGGCCGCCACTCTGGGTGCAGTGCAGGTAATGGCACGGGCCTCCTTTCTGGTCTAGGTTCCCAGCGAGCGAGCTCCCCTGCACACACTGGCCTGGTTTGTCTCAGCGCCGCTGTGGCGTGGAATCTTAGCTGCTTTTACTTCTTCCTCTGAAAACTGTTGGTTCATTTCAGATGCTCATTTTTGAAATGGGTCTTTAAATTTGGGGGGACAGATTCTTTTAAACTCTGTATATGCTACATAGTAACCCTTTGTTTGAGAAACCACTGGTAATTTTCCCCCCAATTTCTTGACTGTCTTTTCACTCTGCCAGTTGTTTCTTTTACTGTTCAGAAGATTTTTAATTGGATACGATCCCATTTGTTGATTTCTTTTCCTAGTTCTCACGCTATAGAAGTTTTGTTCTTGAAGTCTTTCCCTAATCCACTGTCTCCAAGATTTCTGCCTAACCTTTTTTGCAGAAGGTTTAGTGTTTCTGTTTTAATATTTAGGTCTCAAATCCACTTTGATTTTTGAATTAGTACACAGGGAAAGATCTAGATTTAGTTTTTGACAAGTTAAAGGCCAATTTCTCCAATACCATTTATTAAAGAAGGTGTCTTTCCTCCTTTTAGGATATTTATCTCCTTTGTCAAAAGTGAAGTGACATAGGTATCTGAAGTTGATTGTACATCTTCTAATCTGTTCCAGTGGTCCTCATGTCTGTTACTTTGCCAATACCATGCAGTTTTTATCACAGTGGCTTTGCAGTATAGTTTCTAGTTGAGGATTGCAATACTCCTTACCATATCCTTGTTGCTTAGAATTGTTTTTGGCATTCTAGGTCTCTTGTGGTTCCATATGAATTTTTGGATGATTTTCTCTATATCTGTGAAATACACTGTTGGGATTTCAATCTGTATTGTGTTGAATCTATATAATAATTGTGGGACTATAGATATTTTGGCAGTATTAGTTTTTCCTATCCAGGAGCAGGGATGTCTTTCCATTTTCTGATATCCTTTTCAATCTCCTTTTTCATAATGATTTTTAAGCCACAGTAAGAGATTTATTCACAACAAAACTGAAAACCACTTGGAAAATGTTCTTACCTGTTGTGCTTTATTGCAGGTATGTGAATGGAATTCCAGGCATTCTTAGTTACTGTAGTGTCATTAGAATTCATCTTTATTTCTACTAAAATCAAAGCGAAATTTTGTACATCACTGTCACATTTGAAGAACATGTACTTTTGCCATGGAAATATATCACACATATTTTGATACCATTTCATTGCTTTTTTGAGATGTCTCAGCATGACATGTATGCTAATCAGCCAACACACCATTAAATATTATTGTTTAATGAATTAAAAGACTTTCTAATATTATTTTATCACACATTAGATTTAAAAATAGACCAAAAGATTTAATTAATTTCCTTTGAAACACTAATATTTTGTGGACTTATAACTGTGACTCTGAGACTTTCTTAGGAGACCTAAATATGTTACCAACAGTTATAATCCATTAGGAACCACTTTTTCAAATAAGAGAGTGAAATAATCAAACTTAAATGCTTATAAACTAATGTAGAGTGTATGTTGCTACCACCAGGGCAGACATGGTGAAATCAAGAAAGTGGGAAGGTTATTGAATTTAGGACAATGGCATTGAAAATGGAAAGGTGAACAGAATTAAAATTCTGAAAATGAAGAGGGAGAGGAAAAGAAATATAGGTCTCAAGATGACCTAGATTTTTATTCAAAATATGAATTCACACAGCATTTTCTTGGGAAGGAGACACTGGAAAATATCAAGAAGTGAAAATATCAAGGAATTAAATATAAAATTAAAAGGAAAAATTAATAATAAGATAAAAATTTTTTTTAGAGAAAACACCAAGATCATAACGAGGAAAACTGTAGGATTTTGCTAACTTTAAAACTACTTTTAACAAAATAAGTTAATAAACTACAGACTGGAACAAATTATTTGAGAATTATAAGGCTCATAGTGATTAAAGAATTCTTATAACTCAATAAGACGTACTCTTTGGATAAAATTTTATAACTCACTAAGAAATAGAGTTAATAAAAATTGGCTACAATACTTAAATAACCATTCACCAAATGTTATACAGATAGTCAATAAGCACACACAAATCCTGCAAATCATTAGTTATTAGAGAAATGCTATTATCATCACAGTAAGTACAATTTCACAGGAAATTGTGGCAAAAATAAAAAAAGGCATAAAATGTTTTGGTTTGATTGATGAAAGTTTAACTCCTTATATGTTGTTGGTGAGAATGAAAATGGTATGGCTACTTTGAAAAATATTTTAACACTTTCTTAAAATGTTAAGTCTTAGATATATGCCCCAAAGAAATTGAAATATCTACATACAGAGAGACAATTTTAGAAATATTGATCACAGAACAATTTACAATAGGCAGAGTAGGAAACTATGCATTAATCAATGAAAATAAAGAAAAGATATACATGCACTAGAAAATATTATTTTATAATTAGAAAAATATAGTACTAACATATATTAGGACTTGGAATAACCAAGAAGATGTTGCTTAATGAATAAAGCTTTGTAGGGACCAGGGGAAGGGGATATAACCAGAACCATTGCAGTTCAGTTCTAGTTTCCTCTGAGTCCAACAGCACACCTTTTATTCTGTACCTTGGGAGCAAGCAATGTAACCAGTCACTCAGAAGTCAGCAAGTTCTTACATCCTAGATCAATGAGGAATTTTGTAGATGAAGGTCCTGATGTAGTTTTGCCTTGGACCATCACAGCTTGTGTTACCATTGGAGTCTTTGTTGTTCCTTGAAGTAAAGATAAAGAGTCACATATTTAGGTTGAGATATGTAATAGCTGGTCTGCAGGCAGGAAGCTCAGCCAGTCATAGTACCAATTGTCCAATTAATTTTCCCAAATAGAAATGCTCCCTACAAAACTTGACAGGAAAGACCACATATTATCTGATTCCATTTCTGTGCACTCTCCACAAAAACAAAATGAGCAGAAAAAGGAAATCAATTAAGTATTGCTTGGGAGTGTATGTGGTAATGAAGAGTGACAGCAATTGGGCATGGAGATATTATCATCATTTGATAGAAGAGAGGAAAGATTCTACAATTAGATTGCACTGAAAATCTCATGCTCTGTGCTTACTAAATGTCTGTGAACTGTACAGTTAAATATGATGAATGTTATGATGGTCAAACCATACCACAGTAAATATGTAAAACAAAATAAGAAGTTAATTCTGTGAATAGTAATCCGGTCCTAATCTAGATATCTAAATGTATAGTTGTCTACCTTCAGTGGTTTATCTGCCAGAATCCAAGTGGAAAGTCTGAAGTGGAGGGAATTTAATAGGTTATAAAGGTAAAAGAATATTATGTTTATAGATATAGAACAGACCCACAAGCCTGAAGTATTGGAGAGGCAATTGTATTATAGGGGCACTTTAGCTGGCTTGGTTCAGGGGGTGAGATCTGGTCTGAAGAGGCAAATTCCTGGGAACATGATGTGGAAAGATTTGTCTCTCTCCCACATCCTCCCTACTTCCTCTGCTCCTCAGCTACCCTGACAGGAGCAGAATTTCTCCTTGGCAGGTCCTCCTGCCATACTGTTTCTGCTCCAAAACTATCTGAACTCAGACTGAATGGTGAACCAAAATAAACCCTATCCTTTAAGTTGCAGATGTTGGGTATTATGCCCCTGGGAGGAGAAAGTGATTAAAACACAGGAAAACAGAGAAATGCTTCTCTCCTGGTGCACTGATGTAAAATAAGATTGATTCTGAGAGTGATCAAAGTGTTGTGAAGGCTGGAGCAAACTGAGTTGCTAGAATATTGTAGTCGGGAAATGAATATAAGAACTTAAACTAGTTTCTGACCAAATGCAAGCTTTTAATGACAGTAGCAGTTCTTCCATATATAGAAACCATCACTGTGGAAAGCTGTTCCTGAATTCTGGGGAAGGAAGGAAGGGCATCTTTATCATGACGACATGCGTGTGAGGTTGTAAGGAGTAGTCATGCTTTCCTATGCCAATATTTGGCTTAGGTTTAATTGGCCATTAATCTGCATTGTGTCCTGCTACTGTTGCAAGTACCTCCTTTCCTCCATAGTATCTTAATAATATCTAACAATAATAGGACCTCCCTGTGGCCCAAGACTTTGCAGGTAATATGTGGCATCAGTAGCACGGAGTGGGGTGGCGGATAACAAATAGTGTTAGAGAAACATACACAGAGCTCAGCTTCATTTACTTTATGAAATCATCAAGCGCTGTCCTGCTACAAATTAGTTTGTTTGCTTTTGTAATTTTCACTTATTAGTGTGAAGAGTGTCATTAGTGGAAAGAATGATTTATGGTGAAGAGAGGCAGGGTAATTAATATGCAAAAAGTGTAAAGTAAATATTTGGGGCATTCTTGTTATTTCAATCAAGCTGGAGGAAATAAACCATAATAGTCTTTTAATCAGTCTTGTCCATGACCCTGATCATTTGCCAATGATTCATTGCAACAAAAATATCCAAGTATTCACTCTAGAGCTTGGGGATAATAGTAGAGTCTAAGTGTTGTTAAGTAGTTTAAGAGAGAGTTTTTTTCTATTTTCTAAACTGTGTTCTGTCTTATTTTGAGAGATCTGATAAACAAGAAAGTTTCTATACCACTGAATCTTTTCAAATGATTTTATGAGGAGTGCAAAAGCCTTTGCAATCTGAAGTATTTAGCTCAGCAATTTAAAAATCTTTTGTGTTGTATTTAGATGATAGTGTTAACTTTGGAAAAGGGAGAAAGAAACTTTTCTTTGTCTGGGAGCTATTCTACTTCTTGATGCTGGACTTAAACAACTTTATAATCAGCCCATGAGAGATTTTAGTTATGGGGAAGAATTTCCCTGACAGTTTAGGGTGGTTGAATGTGAGACAGTCTTCTCACTCGAGCTGTATGAAATGTTCCATGTCTCTTTCCTATCTTACTTCACTTTTCTTCAAGCCCCAAGATGGGATTCTCTGTCTTAAGAATATGGTGTCACACTACCAAGATGCCTGTGCAGGAGTGGGGAATGTGTTCCGCGTGCTGGGGTGCTCTGAGAAGACAGAGGTTGGCAGCAATCTGTTTTGATCTGCCTTAGGTAAAGGAACTTTCCTGACACAGATTACATCTTCTTCCAGGTAGGAGCCACGTCCAATAATTGCTGGCCACAAGAGGAAGAAGACCAGACCTCCTATCGCTACATGGGAAAACCTTGAAAACTACCCAGAAGTCAGCCTGGATGTAATTTCCTCACATATGGCTCTGGTTCCATCTGGTCTTTCCTCTTCTCTCTCCCTTACTCTGCAGAGTGGGACCTCTCGTGGTACTCTGAGTGCTCCTTCCCGTTCTTGAGCAGCTCCTCCAGGGTCCCAGCCTGCTGTGTGCAGCCCTCGTGTTGAAGGATGCAAATTAACGTTAGAGTTACAGGCTCTCATGAAATACAGACAGGAAAGTGAATGAATGCAGGAAACGGCTATAATGCTTTCCACAGTGGCAGTTGCTATTTACATTTCCCTCTCCTAGATGCAAGGGCTCCCTTTTCTCCATTTCCTCTTCAACATGTTCAATCTTATCTTGTTTGATAATACACCCTAATAGGAATGATAATATGTAATTTCAGTTTTTATTTGCATTTCCTTGATGAATGAAAGCTTTTAGTTTTTCTGATTTTTTTTTGCTACTGAGTTGGTTAAAAAACGTTTATGCTTTTAATCTATTTGGAATTGATTTTTATATGAGAAAAGTGAGTATCTAATTTTATTTTTCCTCATAAGACTAGTTTTTCCAATAATGCTTATTGAACAGAGGATACTTTTCCCATTATTTGTTCTTAATATTTTTGTCAAAAATCTGTTGCCTGAAAATGCACGGATTTTTTTTTCTGAGGTCTCAATTTTTTCTAGTGTTCTGTGTTTATATACCAGTACTATTCTTTCTCATTAGTGTAACTTTGCAGTATATTTTGATATTGTATAGTGTGATGTTTTCAATTTTGTTCTTTCAATGTGGAGTATAAAGTGATAAAATAGAGTTATGACATAGGCCAAAAATGCCATTACCTGATACATATTGAAAGGAAATGCAATAAGTGTTTTGAAGACATATTCAAATATAGCCACATTATTCACAATAACCAAGATGTGAAAGGAAGCTAAGCAGCCATCAACAGAATAGTATATAAAGAAAACACATCCTATGTACAAAACACAATACTTCTCAACCAGAAATGGAAAATATTCCTGTGATCTGTGACCATATTAGTGAATGTTAAGAATGTTATATTCATTAAAATGAATCAGACACAAAAAGGGAAAAATCACATCATCTCATTAATTCAAATCTAAAGAATGTAGATTTTACAGAGGTAAATAATAGATTGGTGTTTCCCAAAGTCTAAGTGTCTATGGAGGAGAAGAGATAGATACTCTTCAAAAGACATATATTTAGAGATATAGAAAGAATAGATTGGAAAATCTATTGTATAACATGATGTGTAGTCAATGATAATAAATCGTGCTCTAAAATTTCAAGAGTTGTTTCCATTCTCATTACAAAAGCTTAATATGAGTTAATCTGTTTATTAAATTTTAAAATTCCACAACTCATATATACTGTAAAACATAAAGCTGCAAATGATAAATGCATGTCATTTTACTTTCTAGTTAAAAATTTAAAAAAGAAAAGAAAAGAAAAGAAAATTGTTATGGTGTAGCAGAGTGAGTTTTGCCAAGTTGATACTTGACTATACAAAAGTATCCAGAAGGACAAGCCAGATATTTCTGCAGTTAGTTCTGATTTCCAACACCATATTCACTTGAGTGTGCATACATCCCCATCATTAGCTGGTGAACATCTAACCCAGGCTAATCCAGTTTCTTCCAATGCAGGCTATTGTGAATCATGCTTCAAAGAATATGATTTGAGTGTCCTTTTGGAGCATATTTATATATTTCTTTGGATTGCTCTTCATTTTCAGGGAATTGCTGAACCATAGCAATGAACATTTTTACCTTTACAGATGTCCCTACTTTTAGGGTGGTTAAACCAATGTAAATTTCCACAAATAGTATAGAAGAGAATTCACTGTTTCCTTGTGCTTGAAAATAAGGCATATATTCTATTATTTTCCTTTACATCCTTTTTGGTACAAGTGTAATATTATTGCATTAGAATTTTGATTTGCATTGCATAAACAACCATGAAGTTGAGCATCATTAAATACATTAATTAGCTATTAGATCTCTGTGAAATCTTATGCAGAGTTTATTAATTGCTTTTAAATTATGTTATTGAACTTTTTTCTGACTGATTTTAAAGTTTTATGTACCCTTAAGTCATTATGAATGTTTCTAATATGTTTCCTCACACTGCAGTTTAAATTTTTCCTCAGTAATAGTGACTTCTAGTGAACAAAGTTCTTAACTTTCACAAATTCCAATTATATTTGCCCCAACATTATTATACTGTTTTGTTCCACATAAGAAAACTTTACGGTCTGAAGGGTGCAAAAACTGTTTTCCTGTGTTTTCTTCTAAAATATTTAGCACTATTTACTTTTAATATGTCAATGAATATGAGTATGACTCTATTGTTGTGTATGTCTGTGTGTAAAGTTGAATAAATGTTTACTTATTACTAATATTATAATTTGTTCAACTGCAAAACAGTGAGTTTGTTTCATAAATCTTCATTCATTTTATTAGTTTATTTATTTACTCCTGGTCCCAAAATTACAGTCTAATAACTGCTAGCTTTAAAATCAACATTGATATTGTGTCACTCATGTAGATCTTTCATTCTTTAAGAGATCTTGAATATTTTAGTTTTGTTTCATTTCCATGTTTTTTTTTAGGTTCAGCTTGTCTATTCTCACAAAAACCACATAACAAGCAAGCAGAAATGCACATTGTTTAAATCTCTATTAGAATATTGAATCCTTTGATCAATTTGTGGGCAGAAGATTTATTTAAAATGTTGATTCTTCTAGTCTATGAATGTAGGAATGTAATTTATTTAGATTAAAAAAAAACCCTTCAAGTATGCTAGTATTTTTTTTTTTTGTTTTTCTTTTTTGAGACAGGGTCTCACTTTGCAGTTTAGGCTGGCCCTGAGCTCACTATGTAGCCCAGGTGAGCCTCAAATGCAGCAATCCTTCTGCCTCTGCCTCCCGAGTGCTGGGATGACAGGCATGAGCCACCACGCCTGGCACTGTGGTATGTGATATTGATTGTTGGTAGGCGTGAGTCTCCACACCCAGTATTGCATGTGGTTACCGGGGATCGAACTCAGGACCTGGAGCTTGCGAGGCAGGCACCGGAACCACTGAGCCAAATCTCCAGCCTGATGCTAGCAATATTTTTATGTGTAGTATTTGATATATGTAGCTTTTTTTTTTTTGCAGTATTGGAGATTTTACCAGGTACTTTTGCATGCTAAGCAGGGGGAAAACTCATTTCTTTTTCTTTAGAGGTAAGTTCTTGCTAATTTACTCAGGCTGAGCTTGAACTTCTGATTTTGCTGCTCTGATCTCCCAAGTAGCTGGGAGTGCAGGTGTGCACTCTTCCAGACATGATCTTTCCCACTTTACTAAGGTGAAGTTAGTATGTAATTTTATACATACACATTTTGTACAGTGTCCAAAGTGAATTTGATATATGTACAAGTGTGAAATGATTTTGACCATAAAGATAATGAACTTATCTTTCACTTTACAGTTATTTTTTTCTGTGTGGTGAGATTTAATATACAGTTCATTTTAATTCATAGATATGTGTATATTTGTTCATTTGTGAAATATATTTCCTTTATATATTTCCTTTTTGTGAGTAAGCAAAAACCTTCCATTATGGGGGTGACCCCCACTACTCAATACATAATTGCTCTTGATAGTGATAATCAGACACAGGAATTATTTCTCTTTTTCTTTGTCTTCTAAAATGTGGTCCAAAAGCAAATTGAACATTCTGGAGGAGGAAAGGAAAGTCCTACCTTGATGAAGTAGTTAAACTTTTCAAAGGTAGTAAGAGATGCAATATTTCAAATAATCAGCTCAGCATGGTAAGTGAACAAAACATATGGTAACTGGGGACTCACAGAACATTATTACAGCTGAATTCAATCACTGATCTTACTGCCCCAGCTCTTCCAGACATCCTGATTACAACCAAATCTGTTACACAGTGTGATGCCACATGGCGTGCTCTCTTTGGCACTGCATCTTCTTCACTATAATACTTGCCACCTGAGAACTAAAACCAATTAACATTCATTTGAGAAATCCTGCAGTACATGCTTGCACTATTTCCTCAAGGGACTTTGTCACTTGACACAGTTTAGCGGCCTGCTTGCCACATAAAACTTCCTGAGACTGTGTGAACAGATTTATCATACTCAAACATTCTGACAGGGAAAAGATGCTGTCGCCGGCTTTCCCTCACTCCCACCAAAATGAAATGACAACACCTTATTGCTCTCTAAATAAACGAGACCATGACTAGAATGATTGGATGGGCAGATTCCAGCACATCTTGCTTATCAAATGGAAATGGTGCCCTACCTCAAGTGACATCATCTTCATGTAAGACCTTGCTCTTGTTTAAAATAGCAATAGCCATCATTTCTGGCCAAAACTTTCTCACCATTCTGACATCTGAAATTCCTTATATTTGCAAAGTACACAATTTGATTTTTGTTACCTTCCAGTGTGCCGCACATTAGATTTTAAGTCCTTTTTTATTATTGTTCCTTTCTAAATAATGTCTTTATATATAGGCACTTCTATAATTACTTTTCTGTTCATATTTACTGCTAAGCATGCCGAATGTGATCGTCCTCAAGTATTTTCTTTTGAAGTCAATTATCTGTATAACAGCAACTTTCAGGATGTGTCTGTGTGTGTTGGTATCATTTATAAACACGAAATATTCTTGATCATAATCTCTTCAATTCTTCTGAGATTCCAAATTCATGGTTATTAGAGCTTTTCACTGAATTCTATTTAGCTTTGGGGTTTTTCTATATTTTCTTTTCTTGGCTCAGTTTGGATAATTTTAATGAACTATAATTTTCATGAGCTTCCATGTGTTTATTTTTACTTAAACTAGATTTCTTGGTTCCTTCGTTTTATTTATTAAATTTTTATTTCTTGAATTCATCTTTTTATAGACTTCAAATTTCTGAGATAATTATAAAAGTTTACTAATGATATAATTTTATAGATAATATCGCTCTTAAGTATTTCAGCTTGCTCAGCTAGATGCAATGAACTAATGCATTGAGTAGCTATGAACCACCTATTACCTATTTCTGTTGTGTGATTTTGGGTCATTACTGAGAAAAGGAAACCTGTTCTGTTTCATGGTTTTTACCTGTTCGAATACTAACCCTGGCTGAGCATCAGATCATGGGGAGAATTACTACAGAATCTCCAGATGACGATTTCTTTCTTTTTTTTTAAAATTGAATTCTTTATTGGTACAATTTATGTACATCTCAAAATAACGTATAACATTGGGGAATTTGTACCAGTATATGACAAAAGTTAATTCTCATTTTTACCCATATCCCTACCCACTCCCCCCTCCTCCCCCCTTTATACATGCTCTTTTATTTTCTTTCTGTATTATGTTTATTCCTTCCCCTCATCACATTCACACACCAAGTTTCCTATAGAAATATTCCACTCTATAAAAGCTGTCATGCTTTCTAGAGCTCATTTGCATCTACAGGTGTTCATACCAAAGAGAAGATCCGGATTTTGTCTATCTGTGATCTACTGATTTCACTTATTAGTATATCCTCCAGATGTCTCCATTTGCACCTAAATGGATCGATCTTGTCATTCTTTATGGCAGAGTAATACTCCATTTTATTAAAAAACCACATCTTCTTTATCCACTCTCCAGTTGATGGACATTTGGGTTGTTTCCAAGATTGAGCTATCACAAACTGAGGACAATTTATTTCTTTAAATGGTTCAGTTGTTGGTTTGGCATCTTTCGTAAAGAATGTTAGTTTTGTCTGGTCACAGACTGAGCCAGCACATCTCAGTGGGAGATTCTGTCCACTTGCTTCAGACACACACACAGACATCTAATATAGATCTGGGAGAAGATCAGGCTCCTGCTCCTCCAGATGGCTTTGTCCTAAGAGCTGTCTCATCGTCCAAAGGAGACTGACTGCCTTGTTCTTTGCTTCTCCGAAGGCTTTTGCTTACTGTCTTAGTCTTTGTCCTTCTTGATTTCAGAATTCCATAAATGCCTTGAAAAGAAAACAAGGATTGTCAGAAATACCCCAAAATTTCAATTTTTTCATCTGCAAGTTCTCATGGTCAGAAAACTGCTTGCTTTTGCCGTACATTAGTCACAGCTTCTGCTAGGGCAAACCTGGAAGTCTAAGTCTCCTGCTCTGTACCCATGCTCAGCACTTGCACTTAGAAAATGGCTTTTTCCCCAGAAGTCAACTCATTTCACTGCATGACTTTTCTCTGCAGACTGTCAAGTCCTTACTTCCCTTTATTGCATCATCCCCAATTTAAATTTGTTATTTTTTGTATCACTTTTAGTTTTTCTATGGAGTATTTGTTAGTCTGTCCTCTCCACTCCTTTATCCCTAGTGTCAATAGTTTTATTTGCTAAACCCTGACAAATATGTGTGCATGTATGTGAGTGTGTGTTTGTGCTTGTGTGTGTAGTGACCCTAGGCCACCTAGGCTGGATCCCTGTATGGTAGTTTTCCGTCCAGTTTGGTTTTGAGTATCAGCCACTATGGGGAGGTGGATTAGGTACAACTTACTATTTACTACTTATTATTAGGGAAAAAGTGTGTTGAAAATGAGGTTCTCTGTGAAACAATAAGAAAATTTTATCTACATCTTCCATCTTGTGTATGAAGATGTTAATTTGGGAATATTTATGGAGTTAAGGATGTGAGGTGAGAGGATTAGAGTTTTGCTCAAAAACACAACTCTGAAAGGGAACAAATTACCAAATGGCTGCATTCCATTGTTTCTTCTCCATGACAGAAGGACACAATGGAGCACAGATTCTTGGGTCATGGTGGCCAGAAAGTAGAGCAGGAGGACAGAGTCAGACAGGAATGTGCTAGGGATACCTACAGCTCCCAGGTCATGCCCTTATGACCCACCTAAAGACATTCAGATCAATGCTTTGCTAATTCCTTAGGTGGCTTTATAACCAATCTTGCTGACAATTGAGCTTAATGATCAAGCCTTTGTCAACTTGACATCCAAATACACTTCCTTAAACCATACTGAATCACCAAATAAACACAATAATAGTTTAAAGTTTCATATAACATGACACAACTATCTTGTACAGCACCACAAATTTCTTCTCTTAAATTCTCAACACTTCAAGCACTTTGAAAAATCTAAATCAAAAATCTCTTATGAGACACCTTACTAATATAGGACATGACAGAGTAAATATTCCTATTTCAAAACAGAGGAATAGGAGCATAGAGAAGAACACGACCAAAGCAAGATACAGCAATATGAGTTTCTGCGATACAGGTTCAGTATTTGAGACACATGGTGATAAGAGCACAGGTGATTCCTATTTTAGTATATGTGATGCCGAAGCGAGCACCAGGTGATTCCTGTTCAATGTTCGTGACTTCTACAGCCCATTTACCCTTTTTCTCCTCCTCCTCCTCCCTCTCCTCCCCTCCCCCTTCCCCCTCTTCCCTCCTCTCCTCTCCCCTCTGCTCCCCCACCTCCTCCTCCAGTCAAAGCCTGCGAATTTCCTCATCAGACATTCTGCAATCCTCTCATGTTTAATTTCTGAGGATTTGTCTTGAACCTTTGGCTTCATGTGTGAAGCTTCTTCACTCACCCATTTCTCAAAGGCCCGGTCATTAGTCTTTCGGACCTTCTTTGAAAATACGTTTGAAAACTATCCAGATCCACATGTCATTATGTATGCTACAGGCCTGAGAAAACTGTATTATGTGGACAATGGCAAGTTCTGCTGCCCTGTGAGCAGCACTTAAGCTTCGTCGTATCACGGGTGGCTTAGCCTATGAGGTCTTGGATAAAGGAGCACAGTGAACTATATCTCAGTGAACTGACTTCCTAGCGAATATTTCTTGAGCAGGGATTTTAGGGCCTTGTCTCAAATGACAGGATAACACTTTTGCATCTTTGAGACTATGTTATTTGGCTTTGTATCTATTTCTGAGATGTTCTCATCTTTCATCTTTTCTCTGTATGAACTATTTGATTTCTTTTTAATTATGCTATTTTCTTCAGCTATGATTCTTTCAAGCCAAATTTACACAAGGTTATTTTGGGGTCAAAATTGAGGATTTTTTTTTCAAATTTTCTGCTTGATTTTTTTTGTTCCTGATTTTTATAATAAATCTCACCCAAAGCAAAAAGAAGTACCCCTGCTACAGATTAAGTGTTGAGTTGTCTTGAAATTTCCTTCACCAAAATCAGTTAGGCCATACTCCCTAAAATTAGCTTCCTGCAGCATCTCAGGATATGGTAAAATGTGTGCAGCTTTTTCCTCCAGAGTGTAACATGCATGGACTCTAGTCTGTATCACAGAAGAATCCTCATTCCCACCGGAACCTCATGAACCTCACCTTTATTGTCCATATTCCTATTAGCATTCTGGTCTTTGAGCTCTACCTGGAATGACTTGTCCATCTCTACTTACATCATTCTAAGATTTTCTATACCAGCACCTCAGAACTCTTCCAAAGATTTTCCTTAAACTAGTTCCAAAGTCCCCTGAAACATATAATTAACTATAGTCACAAAGTTGATCCAAATTCTGTACAAATTTTCTGTATCAGTAAACTTTCCATTCCTGAGACACAATACTGGATACCTACAGCTTAAATGAAGAAAAGTTTAATTTGACTCATGATTACCAGGCATTTCGTCCATGGTCAGCCTATTCCAATGTAGACACAACAGTGTGCAAGGACATGTTTAATCAAAGATGTTTAGTTTATGGTATCTGGAAAGCAGAGAAGATCAAAAAGAGAGCAGGGATCATATCTGGTGGCACCTCAGCTCACGAACTTGATTCTGTCCATAATTCTGGTTGGAAACCAAATTGGACAAGAAACAAATCAAGGTAGATTAAATGCTGACCTTTTGTAAAAATTTGATTAGGCCTCATCCAGAGTGGATGTCTCCATGACCCATTCAGATTCATGTAGTAGTGGGTTTTTCTAACCTGCTAGGTGGTTCCCAAGCCTATAAATTTGACAATTATACTTAGCCATCATCTTTGCTAAATATTATACAGTGTCTTATGCAAAATATGTCATGCAACCAACTTTTCTGATTCATTGCAATATCTTTCTTTATACAAACGATATTATCTCCAAATTGCATTGTGATATGCCTTACTACTATGGTTAGTCTGTGTCCATTTTTCCATTTCAATGAATTAAAGAAGAAATGAAAAAATATTATGCAAGATTTATAGACTGATAGATGCATAAGATAGAATAGAAATTATAAAATAGAATTATTGACTTTCAAATCACTTGTTTCATTATTATTGTAGAGAGAGATAATTTAAACTTTTATTTGTAAAAACAGATGGAGGAAAAAATGAAAAATTTCTAATGACTATAAGTGGTTTTTCTGTCAATGCTCATTTCTTCAAAGTTTTTCTAATAATTCTGAAAAAAAATCATCTACTATATCTGGTACATAATATCTATGTAGCCCCACTCAGTATAATTTTATTTTAAAAAGTAACCTGCCCTTATTTTTGTTAATATTTCTTTTTATTAATTGCTGAGCCAAATACATAGAAGTAGAAATTTGACATTATTTGGAACATGTCCCTAGAAAATATATCTTATATTTTTCAAATGGTGTATCATAGATTTTCTTATTACAGAAATAAATTCTCACTTTTCCTATAATATTCAATTTTATATAAAACATGTATTTTAACTTTCACTAGAAAACTTTTAGCTTAAATTTTGTAATAGCTTTGAGCACTAACAAGTATTTCCATACTTTATGGCCTAGTTATGTAATGAGTTATGTAATGGTGAGACTAAATTATTTAAATTCTTACCTAAATTTTGATATGCTGAAATCAAGTAGGGTGAGGCAAAAATTTACACACACAAACACACACACACTCACACAGTCTTTATTACAATAAAAGACTATGTTTTCTTTTTCTCACTTTAACAAAATGTCAATCAATACTTCAAATACTGTGTAGTCTCATGTTCTGGCTCTGCCCCTCCAGTATTTGGTGCAACTTCTAATTGTGCTTGAGCTCTAGATAGCTGAACAATTGTGTTAACGCAAATATTGTGATAATTAATTTTTGACAGAGCCCAAATACATCAATAGTTCACCTAAACGGTTATAATAAACTACATGGATGCCCTTTTAAGCACATGATAATTGATGATTGATGAAATTGGTTTAAATGAGTTAGGAATACAACTAGAATCCTTCAATAGCCTCTTCTAAGCAGTACTATACTTTCTAAATACTGTCTAAATTTACTGAATATTACAATATATTCAATTAAGTGTTATTATTTCTGTTATACTGATAAAAACAAAAACTCAAAATTGTTAATAAATTTAACAAATTCTTTCAGAAAATTGTTGGGATAGTTTCTAAGTCCTAACTGTCTGAATCCAAAATATATGTTTTATTCTATTACACTACACTGATCAATATTTAAACAGAATCTTTAAATCTTTACATGAAGATGTTTCTTGGCACTTAATATTTTATCTTCTGAATGTACCTCCTACAAGTAGTTTTTACTTTCAGTAGGAAATAAAAACTAATATTTACTGAGATCCTGTATTTGTGATGGATAAGGACATATAATTTCTGTACTGATGGACTCATTTGCCTTAGTTTCTTTCTAATTGCTGGGACAAAATACCCAACACCCACTGGTTAATGGAGGAAAGGTTTATTTTAGTTCACAGTTAAGTGGAAGTTTTAGTCTGTACTCTGCTGTTTCCATGTCAGTGCAACATGATGGAGAAGAAAAAGTCTATGGCGAGGCAGGAAGAATACAGCAAGCCAGTTCATTCCTCTGCTTTCCCATCCATCCCATCCAGGGTGACATCAAACCTGTTAGGTAGTGACATGGATACCACGGTGGGGTGACATTGACCCCAGGATGGGGCAACCTATTACTCTCACCCAGCGCTATCCTAAAACACTCAGTGCACTGATTTAGTTATTATATACCTTAACCCATATTTGCACATTTTAGACTCAACCTCCTCCAATTAGCTCCAATAAGTGTGAGGCTTTAGGGAGACAGGTAGGTGCAAACTACAGCATCATCATATCTCAAAATGATAGAAAGATGATAGATGGATAGATAGATGATAGATAGATGATAGGTAGCTAGATAGACAGATGACATGTAGACAAATAGGTTTTAAATTTAAAATGATTGTTGCCTGTATCTTGATCCATATTTTGGATGCTAATAATTTTCCTTGCATTTCTTCACCTACCTGTCACATATTTTTGATCTCTAATTTTGACTTTTAGAAGAAAGTTTAAGAAGAATAAAAAATGTGCTTGATCCTAAGAAACTAGAATTAGTGAAATAAATATATTTATAAATAAATAGCTACTGAAAAGGTGGGTGGCATTTTCCCCATTATTTATGTTTCAAGTTTGTTTTTTTTTTTTTAAATATAAGATGTGGTCCTCATAATGAGGGGAATTTGACAGAACTTTAAGGAAATGAAAAGGTTCTGCTCATACAACCTGCGAATCTTATGTGTATAAAAGTAGCATGAAAAAAATGTCCTATTTTAACATGTATTTTACCGGACGTTTTACTTTCTCAAATATAGTAACAATTGAGCTCTTTCCTGGTTTTCAGTATGTGTTTTACCTAGGAGATACTGTATTCTGAACTGATAACAGATTTGAATGTTTTAAATTAAAAATGTGTCAATTTGCCCAACTTTATGGCTTAAATTTTTGGTGTAGGAATCTGACAGGTAGGTACCTGTACAGATTATTTATCGAATGGAGTACCTGAGTTAATTAAATTCAATTCTTAAACCTATCTAACCCTCAAATTACATATCTTTTGGATCAGTTTTACCAATTTTTACCCTGAAACATGAATATTAAACTCAAGAAAATGTACCAAAACATGTTTTCTTCCGGTGCTTTTGAATGAAATGTTTACTGGAGCGTCTTCAGTCTGTTACAGATGGGATATATTGAAAAATCAAACTCAGTATTAAGTGGTGTCTTAATCCCATAGTGTTCATATATCTCTAGTTCCTAAACTGAGGATTCGTATTACACTTTTCCTTTCTCCCTTTATGTTTTTCTTCTTCATGGATGGATGATCTCAACTCTTAACATCCAACAGAAGTAAATGATTGAAAATCACGCTTACTCCAACAACTGTCCAGCTCTGGTTAAATCAGTAGGGTGTCAAGATGGCCTCTAAGTTCTGTATAGCAGAAACGAAGATGTAACAGTTTTAGAGAAGTGATTTGGAGATTACTAAAACATGATTAAGATTGAAAAGTGTAACTTGGTCTGTATTCTCTAGGAAAGTTAATTTAAGAACATTCCAGAAGGTAGTAAAACAGTAAAATAAGAAGAAAGACAATCTCAGTGGGTTTTTTTTTTGGAGGCTGACCTAGATTTTCTAACAGATGTAGCAAAAGTGAATTTCAAAGATGATCTGTAGATATTACTTTTTAGAATTGCCTCTCTGCCATCCTGGATGAATTATCATATGAAAGTAAAACATAATGTGATCATTTCAATTTATTATCAACACAATTGTATTAGAAAGATGAGCAAGATAGCTATTAATTGATTGTATGACTGTGTAAAGCACCTTGCCCTATTTTTTTATAAGATTTTAATATGAAAAAGTTGTCAAAAGTATGGCACAAGGAATTTCTTTCCTTCACTGGGGCACTTTCCACTCATTTCAGTCACCTGGATGGTTGGGTTGATATGTGCCATCAGAGAGTAGATCTGACATTATAATGGGTCAAATATTTATAGAACTAACTTCAAATGAAAAAATGTGTATTTGGTGTCAATTATGTTATGGGATCTAGACAGTCTATTTTTCATCTCTCTGTGGACGACAAGAAACTGCTATTTCTCTTACTTCTTTTGTTCCTTTTTCCCCAGGCAAAATAAGTGAAAACCAGGTAGGTATTTTTAAATAAATTAAATAATTTAGCACACTGTCCTATCAATGATAATCAAAGATGGTTTTTCAAACATTTAAATCTTATGAATAACAAGTTATTGTAAGCCCGATATCAACTTTTTATCAGTATTTACCCAATATGCTGATATTTTTTTCCAACTTTCTTTTACATAGTATAAATACACATTATTTACTTTTTAAGCGATACACTAA
The DNA here is from genome assembly GCA_004025085.1 of Thryonomys swinderianus. Lineage (NCBI taxonomy): Eukaryota > Metazoa > Chordata > Mammalia > Rodentia > Thryonomyidae > Thryonomys > Thryonomys swinderianus. The sequence goes on along the minus strand of PVIC010005912.1, from coordinate 19,827 downwards.
AAATTTTAGTACCACTTAATTACATTGAAAAAGTTCTCCAAAATGGAAAAAAAAAGTCCAGATTCTCAGTTTATATATTTAGATTTTAGGTAAATTTCAATTCCACCCTTCAAGGTTTCCACTGACAGCAATAATCTTCCTAACAGATCCAGTGACGGCTCGGGGAAGGAGGCAGACGGCAGCAACAGCAGAATCACGCACTAAAGGGAAGTGATTTATCTTTCCCGCGAATGCCTTTCTGAGCACGCTGTGTGCTGGTTGACTTTTATCGGGTAATTATGTTGCATCTTCTCCTAAACCTTTTGTTCCCCGGGCAGCTCCATGTTTTGCGTAAAACATCATCAGTATGCCTTTGTCATACATCACGTCTGTGACAGCCTCAATGGTGTACCAAAGCAACAGCTCATCAGAGCAGCGGTGCGCTGTGACGATTTATCATCGGAACGGATCATCCGAGGAAGGCAGCAGGATAATATATGGCCAGGAGCAGTCCGTAGCACTGTGCAGGAGCATATTTAGATGTGCCGGAGGATTCAAGGTAATGAGAAAATCTCACTTTAGTAGACATGTGTCCTAATCCACACGGAGTCCAACTTGCGGCTGAAGACTGTTCACTGACTTTAAAGGCGAATGGACACCTCACTGCAGCTGGTCATCCACAGATGTTGACTACATTTCTGTAAGAACCCTGAAAATACAAGTCAGATTTTTTTTAACTTATAATAAAACTTGTGGCTACCAAAAGTGACATAAAATGGCAGGTATTGGGTTATAACAGGGACCCTCAGGATTTTGTCCCTATCTCATTTTCTAGAAGAATGTGTAGCTTTTTAAATACATTTCTCACTCTGGAAAACCACTTTCTTGTGTGCAATACATTCATCTGAATGCCTATGCGATGAGTGATGAATATTTTGCCCTGTAAATTAATGCAAAAATAGCCTATAATTTGAAAAACTGAAAGTTGATAAATCTGAAGGGTTAAGGAAGAGATACAGTACTTTAACCTAGTTGATGACAAGGGTGACAATCGTCTGTAATTTGTATGGAAAGTTTTCATGAATTTTTCATTTCATCACATGAGTCTGATACAACTCACGTTTTTGAGAATATTTTTAAAGTTTTAGAAAGCCCTACCTTATCACATGAAAGAATGAATTCTTTAAATTAAAATATTAATTAAAAATCCGTGTTAGGTTGATTGACGTTATTCATTCTATAGAGAATTCAAACTGCTCTGTTCCTTGTTACATTTTATAGGCATGATGTCTGGTAGACTCAGTCACATCTGAGGTGATTAGTGGAGCATTAAAATGTATCCAGTTGCATCTCTTCTAATGAGTTCCACTTCCGGATGGACAGGAAGTGCTCTTGCCCTGATTTTGATATGCACGTGTGCACTGCTGCTTGGAACTGCCGTTCAGCAATACTTCTTGGCAAACCTCCCAACACAGGATTTGACCAGACCTTCCTAATCCTCAGGCCCGGTTGGATGCGAAATATTCCCTGATTGAGTTATTTCCTTTCCATCCAGTGGAAAGCTGTTTTTACCAATTTTATTGGGCACTAAGGAAGAGACTTGAGAGACACTAACTCATACATTTTGCTGCCAGCTTATATGTTTGATATCTTCAATATTCAGGACTCTCTTTTATGAGTCTGGATGTAACATTTCACCAATTCCTTCCTGTTCAGGCTGGGCTCCTATCAAACTTTTTGTGCAATTTTAACTGTGCTTATCCACGTGCAATGCACCACTGTGATGCATCGCTCTGCAAGTGCGTCTTATCCCCACTAGGCCTGGAGCTTCTTGAGGACAAGACTTACTTTTATCAAACTGTGTATTCTCAAGGGGAGCGGAGCACCTAACGGGAGGCTGAGAGATATCAGATGAAATAGTTTTGGGTTGAGCCATGGTGGCTTAAATATTTAAATGACTCTGTGCCTGAAGAAGTTTCCATTTATATACATCTTAATTCTTTTTAAAACATTATTGCCTCAGTAGAACTTTTCTTATATTTAGCTAATGGCGAATTAACTGGATGGAGTTTGCATTTTTTGAAAACTCACTATTTGCTAAGGTACTTATTACTTAGACTAAAGAAGAGCAAGCCAGTAAAGTGCACACCTGCAGCATGTTTTGTTGCCACAATAACAAGCATATTGATGATAATTAGTATTAGAAATGAAAACTTTTATAAATATTAGTTAGTGAAGCAATGCATAGTAATGGAAAAGCTCAGTGCTTAACAAATGTAGGTGTCTTGTATTTTTAACACTCTTACACTTGCTACTTAAGATAATACAATAATTGATTGTGGTAATGGTTCAATAGGTTTGTTTATCCTTAGGCAATTAGGATTTCCTAAGATCGTGGCTCTTCAGCTAGGACACATACTCACTGCTTGTACAGCAGCTACATACGTCACTCAAAATTATCAGTGGCTATTTCAGAGGGGGGAAAAAAACTGGACAAAACATGAAGTTCACGCTGGCTCTGTTGAAATAAATTTTTTGTCTCTGGCCCAGGAATCTCTCACATAAGCGTTAAAAAACCTGACAGGCTAATGAGGTAGCTTGCAAAAAGCCTGCAATTTTAAATGTATGTATGTTTAACATACGTGAAACCGAGGGGCAGAAGTGAGCAATTAAAAATAAGCAGAAGAATTTACATAAATACCTGATGCTCAGGATGATAGGTTTTTTTCTAGTAATTGATTTTATTGATGAATTTTATACATACATTATGATCACATTCAACTTTGAGAATTTGTTCTTGCACAGGACACATCTTGATTCCCAGTTTTTCCGTTCCCCTGCCCTTCTCCTTACAGCTCTCAAGCCCCATATACATAAGATTTGTTTTCTTTTTTCTTCATCAATTTTTTTTTCTTGCCCTACTTTACTTTTCCCTACCTGCCCTTTCCTTTTGGGCATTTTATTCCTATTTCACATTACTTATCATACATTTTGGAACTCATTTACACCTTTAGTTTCTCATACCAGAGAAATGACATGGTATTTACATGTCTATGCCCTATTTATTTCATTTATGAGTATGTCCTCAAGATACACCCATTTGAGTATAAATGGGCAGCCGAAATGAACATTTTTCAGATAAAGAAGTAAAGTCAGATAAGAAACATAAGGAAACAAGTTCAACATTGTTGGTCATTCGAGATATGCAGATGAAAATGACACTGAGACTCCAGAAAAGTGGCTGCTATCACAAAATCAACCAACAACAAATGCTGGTGGTAATAATATAATTTTGATAGCATAAAGATAATGAAAGAATTGGAATTACAGAAGGTCACCCAAAGACAGCATGCAGTTTGTTGAAGAATGAAAATGTGCTATGGGCCGGAGATTTAGCTCAGTGGTTCTGGGGCCTGCCTGGCAAGTGCAAGGTCCTGAGTTCGAACCCAGTGACCACATACAATGCTGGGCGTGGTGACTCACACCCACCAGCCATCAATACCACATACCACAGTGCCGGGCGTGGTGGCTCACGCCTGTAATCCCAGCACTCGGGAGGCAGAGGCAGGAGGACTGCTGAGTTCGAGGCTTGCTTGGGCTACATAGTGAACTCAGGACCAGCCTAAACTACAAAGTGAGACCCTTTCTCAATAAACAAACAAACAAACAAATAAATAAAAATAAATGCCCTCGAGTTTATACTGATATATAAGTAAATTGTTGACTAATAAATGAACAGCAAATGTGAGGAAATTATTCCTGATAGATTATAAAATAAGTATGAAAAGGCCAGAGATTTAGCTCAGTGATTCCAGTTCCTGCTTGCAAAGCACAAGGTCCCTGCTTCAATCCCTGGTAACCACAGACAACAACACCAGGCACAGTGATTCACGCCCACCAGAAATCAGTACCATACACCACAGTGCCAGGCTTGGTGGCTCACGTCTATAATCCCAGCTCTTGGGAGGCAGAGCAGGAGGATCGCTGAGTTCGCGGCAGTTTGCCAGGGCTACATAGTGAGCTCAGGGCCAGCCTGAACTACAAAGCGAGACCCTGTCTCAAAAAAAAAAAAAAAAAAAAAAGTGCTAGTTTTCCTTTGTAGGTACTGGGATGGAACTGAACTCAGAGGAAAAGTCCTGTGGCATTGAACTATGTGGTAGAGAAAAATGTGGAGCTAAACATCAGAGAGATAATTCATTAGGGATGGGGATCTACTTTAGTAGTTCTGATACCTGTCTCATAAGCAGCAGGTCCCAAATATGATCCCCAAAAAACAAACAAAAAAATAATGGTTTTTTTGTCACTAAAAGATGATCGATTTCAAAATTAATGATGTCATGTATTTAAAGAATTTTATATCAAAATAATTGTTTAAAAAAGACAAGGACCTTGGAGAAGATAGACAAAAACCGTCATCCAAAGGAAAGCCACATTAATACTTGTCAAATATGCAGTCACCTCAACAAATATGTCTTTAAGGAAACTAGACACAGGAAGGTTACCTATTATATCATTCCATTTATGTGAAAGTCTTGAGAAAATGAGATTGGAACAAATTTTGAGTAGTTTAAAAATCTTTGGAAGAGGTAGTGTGCCTTGAAAAGTGCTACAAGTAAACCTTTTATGTATTTAAGGTTATTTTACATATATTTGCTCAAGCGAGTTGCTCCCCTAAAATTTCTGAATGTTATTTTATGTAAATTAACAGTAACAATGACTTTATAAATGAAATAAGTGTAACATTTTTCATGTCTATGTGGGAATGACATCTTTTTAAATAATATAAAAACATCAAGTTTGTCCAGCATAATATATTGCATCAAATTTTATATTGTGTTACTAAGACATACTTCTTATTAGTTTCACTTCGCCTATTGTTAACACTTTTCTTTTTCACAAATGGAGAATTTATGCTCTTGGCATCACTCAGATGAACTCATCACATTTTCTTAGTTTCTTTGCCTTGAACTGACACTACTCCAGGTTTTGTATTTCTTGTTGATATGTCTTCTGAGTTGCAAGTTATTCAATGGCCTTGGAATATGACACCTTAACAAACGGTTCAATTTTTCTATGCTGTTTGAGCTCTGGGATCTTAAGATGACAGTATCTTGATTATGTCCCAGGAGAGAAATAAAACAAAAAGGGTACTAGCCCAGAATACCAAAGAAATGTTCATGTCAATATTTGAGCTACACTGCTGTAGAGATAGACACCTTATTGAAAGAGTCCTCTTTATGATTTTACAAAAAGAAAATGTATGTTTGAGTCTAAATTATGAAACTGCTTTGCTTTGCTGAGTCAATTATTAACCCAGTTTCAGCTTTTTTTTCAAACTGGATATAATTATAACTACAATTTGAAACCAACTTAATGAATTTGAGAATTAAGGAAATACTGTATACTTATTAGAGAAGCAATGATTAACATGTGACTTAGGTAAATGTTTGAAGATTGAGCATGGTGAATAATCAAATGTGCAGAACAGATTCAGGAAACTGCTTACCTCCATTCAATATTTCTAACCTTCTCAATATCCTAGTTTTCAATATGCTAGCTTATTTACTCAACCACATTAAAAAGTTCTTATGTAGTTACTATTAGAGTTGTGCCATTTACCGTGACAGGGGCTGGATGTAAATTATTAAGCTGAACAAATCCAATCTTAGTTCTTACACTGCTTACAGTCTCATGGAAAGTAGACATCAATCAAATCATCATTGTGATAAATAATTAGTTATGTGATGGGATAAGTATTTTGATGAAAAATACTATACTTCTGTGACAGCATATATTGATGAGATCTGATCTGAAGGCTGTGAAGATGGGTGCCAGTGAGGTTTTCAGTCATATTCACACTGAAATAGAAATAATACACAGGATGACTGGAATGAAAGACACCAGAGAAAGATCGTTCCAGACTGAGGGTAACAGGTAGAGGCAAATGTCTTGTGTGAGGGTTGATGAATGGACCACTTTGACCTAAACTCCAGAAGTCAAATGGTCATTATAAACCATTGGGAACTGACTAAAAAAAAAAACAATCTGATACAAGAGCTCTTTTCTTTTTGAAATAAATTAACTGTTACAGTTTAGGACAAACTCATATATCATGTTTTGGGGGAAGACTTCTTGACCCCCTAACAATTCTAGTTGAGTTGAACTTAGAAGCCCAGTATTAGAACACTTCACTGCTGTTGCTTGTTTACAAAACTGTATGTTTTGTAGGACTCTTAGATTGTAGGACTCTTAGAAGGAAGAGATGTAAGGCGTGAACAGGTCAGTCGATTTGTACGTTCTGTCTGACCTCTTCTTCCACCTCCAATCCAGCACCCTTTCAGTTCTCTGATCATTTGTTACTCACAACTTATGCTGACTCTCCTCTTCTGCTGCTCCTCTTGTCTCTTTAAGTCTTCTTCTCATGTGAGGCACAGCTTGGAAATCTATTGAGACCTCCATCGCAGAGGCTCTAAACTTAGTCCCATCTGCAAAGTCCTTCTTTCCAGGTAATGGACTGTGTTCAAAAATGTGTGTGATTAAGCCATGCCATCTTTGGGACTGTGGACCTCATTCCCATTCCATATACTAAACCAAATCTCCAGGCTCTTGTGCTATTTATTGGTTTAACATTCCCACAAATTTAATCAACAAAAATTACTGAGTTATTATAATCAAACGCTCTAAAGAGGAATACATTTTATGGCTTACACAGAGTAAAATCTAAGAGTCCTACAAAACACACAGTTTTGTAAACAAGCAACAGCAGTGAAGTGTTCTAATATTGGGCTTCTAAGTCCAACTCAACTAGAATTTTTAGGGGGTCAAGAAGTCTTCCCCCAAAACATGATATATGAGTTTGTCCTAAACTGTAACAGTTAATTTATTTCAAAAAGAAAAGAGCTCTTGAATCAGATTGTTTTTTTTAGTCAGTTCCCAATAGTTTATAATGACCATTAGAGTTCCATCGTATTAGGATCCATAATTGCATTCCTCAGTAACTGAGGCTGTTAGTAACTAATCAATTCACAAAAGTTTTCCTTGTTAGTGAATAATTTCTTTAAATCTGAATTGGAATCTTGATGTGGAATCCTTTCATGTATGATGTCTGCCCCCTGTTAAGTAGAAAGAAGGAGAAGAACCTGCTTAAAACACAAAGCTTCAGGGGCCACTTGACTTCTAAAATGGAGGAAGAATGTTCTAATAATGTAAGTTGGATGGCACATTATAGAGATGGATCAGTTGGGAACTCAAATCTAGTGGTGCATGATCATTCAAAACTGCTTTTAACACAGCATTTCAATCAGTTATTTTGTTTTGTCTTTCTATACCTACAATAAGTTTAAAATCCTACATATGCTATCTTTATATTTGCCTTTGAATTAACTTTATAAAATATCATATATATATATATATATATATCTCAGTGATACTGAATAAAGAAAAACATTGTACCTACTTAGAAGATAGAAAAGAAATAAATTATTTTCTTTTCTGAGGAAGAGTCTGCAAACCAGCGCGGGCACTCAGCTGCCTCTGGGAGTGGAGATGCACTCCCATAATTACAGCACTTGGGAGGCTATTGTAGGAGGATCACTTGAGTTAAAGGCCAGCCTGGTTACAGAGTGAGTTCAAGGGCATGTTAAACACATAGCAAGATTCTGTCTGCAAAGCACACGAACAAAGAAACAACAAAACCAAAACACAGCGCCCTCGACTGAATATATAACAATACAATAAGAGGCCAACGGTGGAGGTCCTTGCCCTGCCAGCGTTTTGTTGTTTTTCTAGAAAGGAAGGAAGCATAGGATTTTCGATCAGGGTTCACTGCTTTAGTTTCTTCAGCCTCTTCATTCAGCCTCATTATCTGAAGGGTCAGTGGACTGAAGAAATATCAACGACCCGGGCTTTAAATCTCTGTGCGATAGGAGAGGACATCCATAACGAACACCCTCCCCCTCCTTAGCAGAATTAGCTAACGTGCCTGTGACTCAGCATTCTCCTCAAGACCTTCCCAGTTATTTCAGGGACTTACACTCTGTGGAAGTCATGACTTCCTGTGACTTAGAAAGAGAACTATTCCTAACATGAAGACTATAACTGCCCTAATGATAATATAGTTTGCAATTAAAAGAATTTCTTTTATAGCTTTTAATTTGATAATAGAATTGTGGCTGCAGGTAATGCACAGAAGATGACATGGTGGAGTGACGTAGAGGCAGGCCAGGGGTCCTGTCTTATTAATAGCATGAATTATTTATTAAAATGTATTCATTAGGTAAGGAAAGAGGATAAATTATCTACAGATATTTAATGCTGTATTGATGGACAAGCTTAATCCAACTTTTGACTGCCATTGCTTTACATATTTAAAGAGCAAAGGAGTGGAGGAACTAGTAATCGGCCTTATAAATTAACCACAGACTAATTATAGAGTATATTTCAATTGCATGCTGAAGCAAGAAATATGTTTTGGATTCCATAACTCTGTTCTCTAACTTTGCAACATTAAAGGTGACCTGCAGGGGACATCTGAGTTATGTATAGGTGGGAGCACTATTTTTTGTTTTCTATAGTCACAACCATAGTTGATAATATGGTGCAGACAGCAGCATTTGTTGATGGGCATCTGTGTGACTTGGAATCTCAAAGTATTTAAATGCAAAGTGTTAGGAACCTTTGAAAAAATTAGGTTCCTGTGGTATGCGTCTTGTCATTATTGAATATGTAAAATTTATATTCAATGACTGGATTTATTAGTGGAAATAAAATCAGGTGCAATATTCATCTGTGTCTGGGTTCTGCTTGAAAATATTTTATCACTATAAAGTATGTGAATAATATTAATTCAATAATAGTATATTAAAATATAATATTAAAGATTATATTTTACTTAAAATGTTTTAGAGTCTTTTTCCCTTACATTCCAAATGTGCACTGTATTCTCTGTGTTCATTAGAATCTCTTTGAGCAAAAGCTATTTGTTATGAGATATGACAAAAGATAATGGGAGATGGAAACTGGGTAGTAAATTTTGTCATTTTAACTTTCTGATTACCTCCGGACTTCTTTGTATTTTCTTTTCAATGCAAGAATTTCTACATCAAAACTCTAGTCTTTTCACCACCCTCCAAAATATTTTCACACAATTTTCAACAATATCTGTAGTTAGATGCAGAGGAACCATGTTTACATTCAGGTCTGAATATCTAAGTTCTACTTCTTTCTGTCTATGCTGTGATTTTTTTCTTTTTTCTTTTGTTAATTTCATGAATGACAATTTAAAAAAACATTAAAATTCTCAAAAGGTGTCTAAGAATTATTAAAGCATTTAAAATGCACTTTTAGACCTGGTTGATGCTTTATGCCCATGGCAAACTTGGCTAATGAGACCATTTACATTCATGAAATACAAAGATGGTCTGTAAAAAGCCATAAGATACATTTTGTTCATTTAAATACATTAGAAGTTTTATCTGGGTATTTGAATTGAAAGGCCAGGAGCCTCAATTATTTGAGGAACATATTTAAAATAGCCAAGTTCTAGTTACAAAGAGCAGTTTGAATTTTTTAAGGTTTATATTGCCAGGATACCATTTGTGATGGGTATGTTAATGATTATTCTTATTTGAAACTGGAGCTGTAGTATTTCTCACTAAAGTGGATCATTAAAGCTTTGTGTTCATAATTTTCATTCAGGGTGATGCTATATGAGAGACTTATAACTTCTGAAACAGTCTCTGATCCAAGTAGATTTCATCAGGTGAATTAGGTGTTTCAGGGTGCTAATGTAGTATTTAAGTAATTAAAGGTAGAAGTCATTTAGTAATACTGTGGCTCCAGTTGGCAAAAGCTAGATTTTGCTATGTCACTGTGTATACAGTGTCCCTTGTATATACCCACACCCAGTAGATTGTTTGTAGAACAGACTGAAAAACATGAAAATGTGCATGTGGTTGGTTAAGTCTACATAGGAAATGGCACAATATTTGCACATAGTTTTTCACACCTTCCAACTATGGTTTAAGTCATATGCAGATTACTCATCAAACTGAGAGATGTAAATGCTATGTAAGTGGTTGTTATACAGTGTTCTTCAGGGGATAAAGACAAGAAAAATGTACATGCAGTTGCAGACACTATTTTTAATGCTTTGAATGTGTGTTGGCTGATTGTAAGGATTTGCCATCCTATGATGTTCTAGATCACTATAAAACTGAGAACTTCATATTCTCATGTGTAGAGTCAGCGCACAATTGCATTTGTGTATTTCAATATACTAATTTTGATAAGTTAAATAACTTGTTGAAATACATACAATTCATCAATCTGAGACTTGGTCCTGAGCATTCTGAACACACATTTCATGATTCCACCTCTACTATACTAGTATGCCCCCATACCCTGCAGGTAGCTGTGATTTTAGACAAAACAAAATCTTAGCTAGAAGAATAACATAAAGCTTTGCTAATGAGCATATTTTAAATTTCAAATATTTTTAAAATTCAATTTATTGGTACATTAAATATACATATCACAATTACACTCCACATTGAGAATTTGTACTAGTATATAACATGATTCTCATTTTCCCCTTCCCCTACCCACCTAAAAACCCCCTGCCCTATATTGTCAAAGGAAAGTGCAAGTCCTTCATTTATGAATGATTTTTCATTGTCACTTCCTTTCCATACTAGAAATACCAATGATAACAAGCCATTTTTGATAAAAATCATTGTACAAATAACTTTAAAGGTTCTAGTTTATGCTCTGTTTCCATTACTGAAAGACACTTGTGGTGCTCCCCAACTTTGAGCAATTATGAATAAAATACCTATAAACATTTACATATAGGTATTAGTGTAAGCACAATTTTCAGCATAGATTAATACATAGTAAGACGTACAGTGTCTGGATTATGTTGCAACAGGATGTTTCATTTTGTAAGAATTTGCCAAACTTGTACTCCAATGTGACTCTGCCTTCTTGTACTATCCTCCGAATCTGTGAATATGCGTCCCTGCTTTTTATTTTCCCCCGCAAACTGGTCTGCACTTAGTGTTTTCCGTATTCCAATTTTTCTGCTGGTCCGGAAGTGTCAAGTTTTACCTTAATGGTATTTGAATTTGCAAAATTGTCTAGTATTTCTTAATAGAAGCATGGACACACATGTGTATGCAATCTTTTGAAGATCAGTTTGCATTTATTTTTCACTGTAAATTGATAACAAAGTTGTATGAACTTGTGGCATGCAATGTGTTGTTATGATTCATGAGTGAAGTGTGAAATAATTCAGTCAGTCTGGTTAGCACATTTATGGTAATTTTTTAGTCCTTATCGGTGAGTACATTTAGCATTGACTCATTTGAGCTGTTCAGTATTCCATTATTAAATACATCCACCGTACTGAACAGTAGAAGGAAACATTTCACTTTATAACCCAGCTATTTTGCTCTTGGGCCATCCACTCTCTCTCCTTACCTCCCCACCACCAGGGCCCTCTGCGGCTGCTACTCTATGCTTCACTTGCTGGAGTTCAACTGCTTGAGACTTTGTATACAAATGAGAGCAGGCATCATATGCGATACTGGAAAATTGTTGTAAGGTCGTGGTCTCTGATTCCATGTATTTTGTCACAAGCGACAGGCTTTCTTTTTCAGGCCAGGTCATATTCTGTTGTGCATATTTACCTCATCTTCCCTATCTATTCGTAATGATGTACAGAGGTTGAGTCCGTAGTAGCCCGACTGCTGTCAACAGGGCTGTCATGAGCATCAGTGGACATTGGTGTGGAGATATTTTATCAGCACATGCATTTCAAATCTTTTATGTAAACACACAGAAAGTAGGATTACAGGATCTTCTAGCAATTCTTTTTGTGTTTTTAAGAAATTCCTGTAGGTCTCAAAAAGAAAGTCCCCAAGAAATTGCCATAGGACTTTATATAATAGCTAGTCTAGTTGATATTCTCATCAGAAATCTATGGGGGTCTCTTTCATTCACATCGTCACCAACACTTCTTATCTTTTATCTTTTGGATAAAAGCCATCCAGACACATGTGGGTAATATCTTTTTGTGGTTTTAATTTGTGTTTCCCTAATGATTAGCAATGTTGAACGCTTTTCATATGTCCCCGGGCCTTTTGTTTTCCTCTTGTGATAAACTTCTATTCAGATCTCCTGCACATGTTTTAATCAGATTTTTTTGTTTTCTTTCTATTCATTTGTTTCAGCATCTTATACACTTTGAACATTTACTAATGATGTGCCACAAATAAAGACACCCAGGGCAAAGTTAATAAAGTTGTTCTAACTTGCTAAATCACAAAGAACTTATAATGAATATGTTTATAATCCCTCAGATGTGGCCATATCATACCAGTCTCCTAAACTTTTCCCTAAGAGAATGTTGAAGTAAGTTTGATACATTTATGGTATTTGCTAAATGCTTTTAAATGGGCTGAAAACTATATTATATGAAATTTATGCACTACCGCAGAGATTAGCACCAAAAAACTGTTGTTATTGAGTTGAAAGTAAACACAAATCCATACATATTTAAATTTACCTCAAATGGCAGAATAAAAAATGTAAGACATTTTTAGATGATGAATAAAGAGTTAAGATTTTTTTCATAAGTTTTGCTTAGATAATTTACTTTGTAAAACCTTTTGTTTTTATTAGAATGTTTCCAGTTCATGGTGATTACATGCATAATTAGGAGTCATACAGGTACTTACTTCATGTTAATTCCTTTTACATTCCCTTTCCTTTCTAACCTTCTCCTGACTCTCCATCTTTGGTTCTCTTATCAGATGACAAAGATCGACCTTCCAGAATATTATAAAGGAAAATATCTTTTACTGTGCTTACTGAATTACTTATAATTTGAATTTCTCATTTAAGCCATATTTAAGCTTTTGTGCTTCATGTGTTTCACTTAATATTGTGTATAAATACTACATGGCTTTATCCACCCATCTGTTGGTCAGAATGTGGGCTGTTTCCTAGATTTAGCTATCATGAATTACTATATACCAATAAAGAAGTGGAACAAGAAACAAATGAACAAACATAGGTATGTGTGTGTCAATGTATACGATGTCCTTAACTCTTTAAAAATATACCTAGAAAGGGAATAGCGGCATAAAAAGTAATTTTTATTTTTATTTTTGTGAGAAACTCCATAGCAATGAGGAAGGGCTCCTGTCTCCTCATATCTGCACTGACCTTAGTTATTGGTTGATTTCTTGATAGCCATTCTTTCTAGAGTAAGTTACGATTTTAGTATTATTTTAACTTTCTTTAATAGACAGAAAAATAGAAGATATTTCATATATTTGTTAGGCATTTCTACTACTCATTTCAGTTGTTTGCTTTTTATTGAGTCTTTTATGCAAGTGGAGCCTAATTTTTTAATTGAATTCTTTATTGGTACATTTTTTTTTTTTGAGACAGGGTCTTGCTTTGTAGTTCAGGCTGGCCCTGAGTTCACTATGGAGCCCAGGTAAGCCTTGAACTCAGCAATCCTCCTGTCTCTGCCTATCGATACATTTTATATACAACTCACAATCACACTCAACATTGGGGAATTCGTACCAGTATATGATATGAGTTAATTATCACTATTACCCATGTCTCAACTCACCCCACAACCTCCCATCCCCTATATACATATGTTTTCCTTTTCTTTCCAAATCATATTTATTCTTTCCCTTTATTACTTTCCCCTACCACATTCCCTTTGAACATTTCCCATTTCACAAAATTTATCATACATTCTAGAACTCATTTACATCTACAGGTTCTCATACCAGAGAAAAGATACAGTATTTACATGTCTGTGATCTATTTACTTAATTTAGTGTGTCCTCAAGGTATGTCCTAATTTTTTGAGTTCTTATATATTCTAGATATGAGTCATCTGTCTGAAGAATAGCTGGCGAATTATTTTCCCATTCTCTGGGTCATATTGTTCCTTTGCTCTTTTGACTTTTTTCTTCTCTGTGCACAAGCCTTTTAATTTCACCTAATTCCATTTGTTGTTTGTCTATACTATTTCTTGTGTAATTGGGGTTTTGTTCAGAAAGTCCTTGCCCAACCTAAATCTTCAGTTGTTTACCTATTCTATCTGCCAGCATATTAAGACTTTCTGTTTCAATATTTAAATTTTTAATCTATGTTTTAAAATTTAGTGCATGGTGAAAATGATGGGTGAAGACTCAATATTCAGCATGAACAGAGACAGTTTTCCCAGGACCTTTTGTGCAAGAGGCTGTCTTTCTTCACCTTTCATGCTTGGCCTCTTCATCAATAATCCCGTGACTGAATGTGCCTGGAATCTTTTCCGCACCTATTCATTCTCACGTCTGTTTTTGTATCAGTACCATGTTGTTTCTATCACTGTAGCGTTGTATTATAACTCAAAATCTGGAGGGTGTTGTCTCATGCTTTGCTCTCATGGCTGAAGATTGATTTTTGCTTTAACAGATAACATAACATCATAGTCAAATAGTTATTTTATAAAATGCATATAGCACATATCTCCCCCTCTTCACTATCCTTACATTTTTAAAGATAATTTTTTAGTGTTAATTTTATCCAAATATTCATATCTTGTATTCCTGACACTTAACTGTGTGCTACTACTGGGGAGCTTTTTTTTTCTACTGTAGATTATTATTTTTCTAGTATTGTTCATGATGTCAATCACAGAAATAAACATTCTAACTCTGATGGACTATATATTACCTATGAATAACATAAAAACAGCTAATATGAGTAGAAGGTACAGATTAGATTATACTTTAATTTCCTCACCTGACTTTTGTTGCTTGTTTACAAAATTGCAGGTGATTTTCTAAGTGTCTGGAATTTAGATGATATAGCAGTCATTTACCTAGGTCAAGCAGATAACTTATAGTAGGTCTCACTCTAAGATCCATCACTCAGATGGATCACTTGCAACAGCATCTGGATACTCATTAAAACCCTTCTCATCTTCTAGTATAAATATCTTAGTTAAAAACATCAGGCTTTAGCTTTTATTGTGTAACTATTTATCAGTTGAACTCTACAAGTTATTTTTATTCAGCCACATCTGAGAAAGAAAAATAAAGAAGGCACAAATTAGCCTATGTTGTTCACAAAAGAGAGAGAAAATATATACAGAGGAGAAGTCATCTTGATTCTTTTGACCCCAGATCAGGGGGAAGTTATGCGTCCTGAATGTTGTCAACTCCTGTGTTTCCTCCAGGAGCCTTCCGGGATGGAGTGCAGTGCATATTTGGTGATATAAATGAAACAAATTCAGTTTGTGTCATTTTCTGTAAGCTAATGGGAGAGGAACATATTGTTCAGGAAAATAAAAACAGGTCAAACTAATGTGAAGTGTCAACCCTGGTAAGAGTTAAGGAAGAGCATCGCGCAGCGTGAGTGTGCTGTAGCTTGATGTGTCTCTCAGAAGTTCAATATGGGAAATGTAGTCCCCAAATTCATACATTCCTGGCATTTGTGAGTGAGACTTAAGATTGGAGAACTTATGTAGGTGGGGACTTTTATGACAGGATGGTGGTTTTACAAGAAAAGAAAAGTCCAAGGTAACGTGTTTGCTCTGTCTTATCTTCTGATGTCTTCTGCCATGTTCTGATGTGAAGAGAAAGCCCTCGCCCAATCAGAGACCGAATTTGTCTTCAGTGCAGAAAACATGAGTGAAAACTAGAAGCATAGGATTGGGGAGCGGAGGGGTAGACACAGCACCAGGCTCAGCAAGCTTATTAAGAATTTCAGTTTTCAGGACAACATCAAGTGTACTTCACTGAATTAGGTTAAAATAAATGCATTTGAATTTAGGTTAAAAAAATCATAGTTCAGTGATAAAAATGTGTTGGCCTCTAAGGGCATGGTGCTGCATGAGTGGGGTGTTCTGTGTGCCGCTTTCACTGCTACTGTTGCCACAATAACAATGAGAACCAGGCTGGTGTCCACTGAGCTTTGCAAGCAATCTTAGAAACCAGCCATTATTTTGTACTTTCATTTTGTTATTGAAGTACATTAAGAGTTATGAAAGGAACTTAAGGAACGTGCGAAGGACAACAGATTTCATAAGTCAAACAACTGAATTTTCAACCTCATTGTCCAATTCAAAATCCTGTGTTTTAATCACAAATGCACTATTCCACCACACTTGGTCCATCACATTCTGCTCATGTCACGAGACGGGGCCTTCTCCTGGTGGACTTTCTTCTCATCATTGCCCAGCAGTTGAGATGACACTAAAAGGGCTCACATGCTAACAGGAATACCCACAACACTCGGTAGACAGTGAATACTGAATAAGTGCTACTGTTTATCGTTTTATTGATGCTTTGGTAGAACTGAAATTAACTACAATCAGTAACCTGTTCCTGTCCAGCTTTTCAGAGCAGTGTATTTTAAGTGTAATCCTACCTTATTTTATGATGAAAACTGTATGCTGGGATGGTATATGAAAATACATCCAACCTGTAGATGTAAATGAATTCTAGAATGTTTGATAGGTTTTGTGAGATAGGAAATACTCAAAGGGAATGTGGTAATAGAAAGTAATGAGGGGAAAGAATAAATATTATTCGAAAGAAAAAGATAGCACATGTATACAGGGGGTGGGGGTTGTGGTTAGGGATATGTGTAAAAATGAGAATTAACTCATGTCATATACTGGTACAAATTCCGCAATATTGAGTGTGATTGTGAGCTGTATATAAAATGAACCAATAAATAATTTAATTAAAAAATAAAATACATCCAAATGCCGGGCGTGGTGGCTCACACCTGTAATCCCAGCACTCGGGAGGCAGAGACAGGAGGATTGCTGAGTTCGCGGTGGCTTGCCTGGGCTCCATAGTGAGCTCAGGGCCAGCCTGAACTACAAAGCGAGACCCTGTCTCAAAAAAAAAAAAATACATCCAATCAGCTTCACTTCT
This sequence comes from Thryonomys swinderianus, assembly GCA_004025085.1. Taxonomy (NCBI): domain Eukaryota; kingdom Metazoa; phylum Chordata; class Mammalia; order Rodentia; family Thryonomyidae; genus Thryonomys; species Thryonomys swinderianus. The sequence goes on along the minus strand of PVIC010005912.1, from coordinate 2,887 downwards.
GTACATTAAGTTGCTGGAAAAGTTTTTGTATCATTTACATCCTAGTGTTTAAGTTTTCTTTCATTTATGTGTAGTTCAATTTTTTTCTAGAAGAGAAAACGTGGTCATCTATATATAAAAATAGCTCCCCTGAAAATTCATGTACTGAATTTTCTTGGGATCTTTCTGTATTAAAATGAACTACTGGCTAGGTCACATATGTGTAAATATCATATCTTTTCTCTGGTATGAGAAACTGAAGATGTCAATAAGTTCTAGAATGTATGATGAATATTGTGAAATAGAAAATACTCAGAGGGAAATTGGGTTGAGTGGTGAGTAAAGTAGGGAAAGGAAAGAATGTGACAGTAATAAAAAAAAGGAAACAATGTTTATGTATATAGGAGGAGGGAGGTTGTGGGGTGGGTAGGGGAATGGGAAAAATGAGAATTAAATTTTGTCTTATACTGGTACAAATTCTCAGTATCAAGTGTGATCATGATGTGCATATACAGTGTACCAATAAAGTTTAAAAAATGAATCATTGTTTGCAGTTTGTAAAAAATTCCTATTTTGTTTCTAGTTCCTTTTATATTACCTTAATTTTTATAAATACCAATAATCAAAGAATCATGCCTTGAGAAATAGTTCACCAATTTTTTTCACATAAAGCAGAATCCTAATTGAATGCTCTTCCTCACATTTTATGTTAGAACTCTAGCCAATTGTATTTAGTTTGAAGCTTAATGGAGTCAATCTCAGGCAGGACTGAAGGTCTAAATGACTCACTGAAATGTGCTCTGCTTTATGAGATAACTCTTTAGTTGACAAACGTTTCACTCATTGAATCTTGTAAATGGATTTTCTATTTACTCATCTACTTTATCAGGAAACTGATGCTTAAAAGGTCAATAATATCAATGTGGGGTTTTTCAAACAGGACTGACTCATGCTTTTAGTAATTTAGTACCTCATATTTCTCTATCTTTGTTCTTTATTGGACATCTAATGGTGACCACTGTTAGTTTATCTTCTTGGGAGATTATTGTATATTCCAATTACACGCATTTGCATGTCATAACCAGCTAGCTTGAGACTGAAGAGTTGAAAGCTATCTGGTGTGTAAGCTTCCAACTGTATAGATTCAAGAGTGCTTGTGACTTGAGTGTACTTGTTTCAGTTCTGTCACTAATTTTGAGGCCTTGACACTGTCATTTATATAACTAGACTCTACTTTTCCCTTTAAAAAGGCAAGAATTTGGACTAGATTATTTTTATTTCACTTTTCTAAATCTGTGAATGTTTCCAGGCCTGCTCATTAAATTTAAAGAAAGACTTTGGAGACCGGAGGGCTAGCTCAGTGGTTACGGCACCTGCCTCGTGAGCGCAAGGTCCTGAGTTTGATCCCCCATAACCACATACAATGCTGGGTGTGGAGACTCACGCCCAGCAGCAATCAATACCACATACCACAGTGCTGGGCATGGTGGCTCATGCCTGTAATCCCAGCACTCGGGAGGCAGAGACAGGAGGATTGCTGAGTTTGAGGCTTGCCTGGGCTACATAGTGAGCTCAGGGCCAGCCTGAACTACAAAGCGAGACCCTGTCTCAAAAAAAAAAAAAAAAAAAAAAAAAAAAAAAAAAAAAAAAAAAAAAAAAAAGACTTTGGTACAATATGTGAAACCAAAATTCATGTGATAGGCTAATTCAGTGGTAACATATCTATATAAGCTTGAATTTCTTTGTTCATTAAGACCATTACAGGAATAACTCAGTCATATTTTAAAAAATTATTCTGTAATATATTTAAATATTCACATTGCTGTCACAATACAGCAAGTATGAAAGTTTCCACAGTTTTATGAATACAATGACTATGATGTATTTGAAGTTCAGGTTATCAACTTGATTGATTTTGTTCATTATTCCCTAATAGAGTTTAAAAATATTTTTAGTAAACTCTATTGTTTAGAATAATCTGTTCCATGCAGAGTGAATATCAAGCCTAAAAATCTCAGAGATGTCACAAAAGTGAAATTGTTAGTACTCATTCAAAGAGTCATAAATAAATTTAATGCTTGTTATGTCTATGTTTTTTACATATTAAAGTTTTTCTCTTGATTTTCTCATTAGTGAAGTGTATCTTGGTATTAGTTCTAATTTACTACTGAGTATAAATTAAATATGCATTAGTCAATTTACTAGAAAACACTCAAATATTTAGATTCAGTGCTCTTTGGTGTTTATATTTAAACAACCATCTCTTTAGCAATCCCTGATAGTTCTCTCACCACAGGGAACAATAAAATTGTACAGATGGTTCACTTTATACATGGGCTTTAAATAAGCAATGAACCATTCTTTTCCTAGAAAAAAAAATCAGTTAGAATTTATTGATTGCTCAGTATGTGCCTCAGAGTGAAACTCAATTTTTCTGATAAGAACTATAGAAATAACCTTTTTGTTTGTAAAAGACATGGAGTAGGTTCTTCTCATATCACATAACTTCATTAATGTTCCTGGTCAGGGAAACTTCAGTTAAGCTATGAAATGACTCAATAGACTTTCATTTTTCTTATGAAGAATCAGGATATATGATCCATTTAGTAAACAGACAAGGTTTGGAATTGATACTATAGCTACTGGTTTTTGGATTCAGTGTTGTTGACTACTTCTTTGTTTCTCTATGTTGAATATTTTACTGTTGACATTCCAAGTACATGGAGAACCTGACTTCAAAATTGGGTGTATTTTCTTCTGCAGTTAAAGTTACTGAGCTAGGTAGACTATACCCTGGTGGAGATTCAGTTCTGTTCTGCGATGAAATAAGACAATAAACATAGGTAGCAAAGGGGGAGGATGCATCCTACATTTCTGTCTGTGTGGGAGACTAGATCATCTGGCAGAC
>PVIC010005911.1:10893-56109 GCA_004025085.1 Thryonomys swinderianus | reverse complement strand
TGATGATGATGGTGATGGTGATGGTGATGATGATGATGATGGTGATGATGATGATGATGGTGATGATGGTGATGGTGATGATGATGATGATGGTGATGGTGATGATGATGGTGATGATGATGATGGTGATGGTGATGATGATGATGATGATGGTGATGGTGATGGTGATGATGATGGTAATGATGATAATGATGATAATGGTGATGTGATGATGAAGAATGTCAACAGGACGTGGAATGTGAGATGCTCTAGCCTCCTATCGTCATCAAGAAGGGTGAGGGAAAGCTGTCTGTGGGAACCTTCCCCGAGACCAGTCAGGAGCATGGAGCTGGCTAGATGGTATAAATAGACTAGCAAAGAACCTTTTTGAGTAGAAATAATGTGCTACAGTCAGAAGCCACAGGCTCCAAGTGGGGGGTTGGAGTCCCGGGTCGTGGCGCCATTTGCCAGCTTACATCTGATGAGGAAGCACTGTCATGTGTGGTGGTGCCCATGCTTTATGCCATGAACAGGTCCAGTGACGAGTGCTTTGGCCACTTGTGATAGTGAGGAAGGGTGTAACAAGCTAAAATTCAATTCTAGAAGGTGGGAAGTGGCTGGATATAAATATTTTAAGACAACAAATATGATTCAGAGACTAATTGGAGCACACTGACACCACCTGGGGTTTCTGGCGGCATGACACACAGGTGGATGTAGTGATCTCCACCCTGGCATCAGTGCACACACTATAAACTGTGTGGAGAGCTGTCTCCTCCAGAGATGCATCTTGCTAGAAAGCTGACTTATGGGACAGGGAGAGGCAGAGTGCAGCAGGAGTGGGCACCTGACTATAGCCTGGGTTTTTGTCTTGAGAAAGTCACCCAACCTTTCTGAGCCTCAATATCCTCATCTGTAAAATGGGTAGAGGGTAGTGACAACAGGAAGGGGTTAGACTGGATGATCTTTAAATTGCCTTTCTGTTCTATAACACTGTGGTGGGATTCTAGGAACCCATATTCACTTCTTGGGCTTTATGTTTAGTAATTGAGAGATAAGGTAGCTCCAAAGGCTTTGGCCCTTGGTTCTGAAGCCAGACCACCAGGGTCCACATGTCAGCTTTGCCACTTATTACATGGATCCAGCAATGCCAACCTCAGGCAGAGACAAGGGGGCTGTGCTTTGGGCTCTGAATTTTAGAGGGTGTTTTGCCATCTGAGACTTCTCCTACTGAAGTGATATGCCCACTTGGAAACCGAGTTTCTCATGTTAGACTGCACTCTAAGTCCCAAGGTCTTTAGATCTGCTAAAGGGACCCCATTTAGGTTGCAGGACCCAGGTAGGTCTCCTTTTTGGGTTCAGTCTCTGTAGGCTGAACCATGGTATCACTGTGTGCACTCCCTCCTCCTGAGAGAGGAGGCCACCCCTCCATGTAGAATTGGACAGCCATGAGTTAACTGTGATATTGGGGAACCGTGGGTTAACTATGGAACTGTGCTTTTTGTAGAATGTACCTGAGTAGGCATGGCAACTTCTGTCATCTGTCGCCAAAGGAGCACAACAGACTCAGATAGTCCAGCCAGAACCCTTTTCTCTGTCCCCTCTCTCTCTGCTTTGTGCAAATCCTGCTCACTATATTTCCCAGGGAGACTACAATGGAACTAAGACTTGTAGATTGAGACAGAGGTATAGAAGGAAGCACAAACTTCAATTCGGGGCTCTTGAGACTGATAGGAGTCACTTGCTGAACTGCTGGCATTGTTAAAGCCACCTTGGTTCCTATCTATATGTTAAAGAGTTATCTGTGGCAGGATCCCTGGTCCTCCTGTTTCTCTTCCAAGGGGTATCTGTTTGCAGTGGAATGTCTGGGCCCTTGAGAGGTGACCTGGGCTACCATTTTGCTTACACATGGAAAGTCTCTCACAGTTTAAGGAGACGATGCTTGTGAGCTGAAAGCTAGGGACCCTCTCTGTCTGGACCTCTCTTCTCTCCGGAACTCCAAGGAGCAATGAAAATTCTGAATTCAGATGAGGTTTCATGGCCATTATAAAGCTATGCTTGTCAAGGAGGATGATGGAACCATTAAACACTTTGTTGGCTGGATTTATAACTTGTAAATAAGTAGGTGTGTGTCATAGGGGCCTCCATTGATGCTCTTGCCTCAGATCCTACGAATGTTAGAGGGAGCCTCGATCCTAGAAATATTGCATAACTCTTGGTCCTGGGTTTCCCCATTTGCCAATTAGAAATAATAGAAAGAACCGCACAGAGTTATTGTGTGGGCCAGTGAGCTGACCCATACAAACCAGTCCTATGCTCACTGATGTTGCTTTTGTTACTTGTCCACCATCCAGACCTGGAATCCTATCCCTGTGCTTTGTAGACCTCTTAGTTCTCGGCTGTAATGGCTTCACCTTGCTAGCTCTCTTGCCATCTGCACATGGTGACTAATCCAGGTGACCTGAATGTAATATGGCCGGGCACATTGTTACCTCTTATTACCACCTTCAGCCTGGTGGAATCTTCCCCATCCTCTCTCTGGCCTATGTAGAAGGACCATCACCTGCATGGCTCGGGCTAACAAGCAAGACACATGTACTGAGCTTTTTGAAGCCAAACCCAGATGCGTGAATAAAGGTCTCCTTAAATGTCAGTGGCCCAGCTGGGAGAAGCTCTGTGGGGAGCCAAGATGCTTAGTCTCCTTCCAGATAGCAAACAAATAAGTTCAAATTCAGGGCATTGGCCATGCCATTAATGGTCCTGCTTGGAAACCTGGCTCATGACAACAAGCCGGTGGGAGGACTGCTCTTTCAATTTAACTTTGCTATCATTAAACAGCCTTCTGGAGCTCCTCTGTTATGCTTATTTTATTTTTCTGGCCTCATGCCAGGTAAAAGTAGGATAAATGATAAGTCTGTTAACGAACACTTCAGCTAATTTCATGGCAGAGAGTGCAGGGGAGGGAGCCAGTGGGACTGTCCCCACACTGTGGCCTCGTAACGATTTTAGGTGTCAAACATTTATTAAGGAGCAATAATAAAAGCCCCCATGATGGCATAATGGCTCACTCTGAATGCTTCCTGCTAATAAAGTGAGCACTGATTCAAAAGACAATATTTAAATTCCATCCACAGCACGTCAAGGAAAGGACAACTGTGGCTGAGGCATGAGAAGCACTTAGCCAACTTGCTTAATCATCGGATGCCCTGCAAACTGCATGCTCTTGGCAGGTGGGCAAATGTTCACTAGGAAATGCTTCATTAAGGAAGGCTTCCACAGGCCTGCATTCAAATCATAGCTCTCTGCCTGTGGGCTGTGCTATTGGACTTGATACACAACTCTCTGACCCTCCACTGGCTCCTGTATAAAATATAGGTGTTTGTACCTCTCACAGCCAGTGGCCTGAGGTAAAGAGGATGACGTGTGTAAAGCGTTATGGCAGTATTGATCCATCTGAAGTGCCCTCCCCCTTTCCCTTGAGCCTGAACATGCCCTGGGTGAACACGTTTATAGCTTTAGGGGAGTTACTGTGCCATGAACAAAGTAATGGACTCAGAAATCGATAGGCTCCTTGTCTCGTACAGAGCGTTTCACCTAGGTAACTTGACCACTATCCCCAATCTCAATACATGTCACATGTCCAGGATTCTGATTGTTAATAAATTGAACTTGACCATGACAGTCACACAAATACCATCTTGCAAAGGCACTCGGACGAAGTCCACCTCCTGCACCAGTGCACCCAAGTCTGTCTCCCACCTCCTTTTCTCTCCTGGACTCACTGTACTATCGCTCTTCCTAGGAGCTTACTCTTCTGACCAGGGGCTCTGCCCTGATTTCCTGCCTTTGCTATTCCCTCTTTCTCTGGGGGGTGGGTGTCTCCCCTTCACCTTAGGGGCTGCAGAGAGGTCCTCTCTCGAAGGCCCTCTGGGTTAGCTTCCTCCAGCCCCTGCAGGTCCCTCCCTGTGTGACCACGCCCCACTGACATGGCTGCTGGGGCTTCTCTCTTGGGCCTGAAGGTGAGGCTCACATCTGGATGACAAGCAGCCATCACAGAGCCCGGCAGAGAGTGAACCGTTCTGGACTGGTGGACTCAATGCTCGTTCCCTGAGGAATCTTTTCCCCTCTCAGAGATTGAAGAATAATCTAGATGCTGAGAATTCTCAAACAAATCAGCCTCAGCCCACTCCCTTAACCTCACTGTGCAAACTCATACAGCTCACTTGGACCTCCAAGCCTGTCATAAACGGGGCTCCTGATGGCCCTTCCCAGACTGGCTTACCCTCCCACCTCTCCGTTCTTAGCAGACAGAAATTCTGTCCTTCTGTTGCTCAGCCCAAAAGCTCCCGTGTCATCCCTGTCTGATCCTACAACACATGTCTGGTCCGGCTCTGATTCTGTGGGTTCTGCTGAGGTAACAGATTCAGAATCTGTTTATCTTCTCATCTCCCTTGTTCTCACCTAGATTCCTGCCACAGCTGCCCGAAGGGGACATCTCATTGGCCTGCACCGTTGCCCCGGTGTGTCTGTTCCCAGCATAGCTGTCAGAGTGATCCTGTGAAATTACATCACCCTGTGGCTCAAAGCTCTCCAGTGGCTTCACCTCACATTCAGAGTAAAGCCGTGGCCTCCCCGTCAGTAGGAGGCCCTGCATGGTCGGACCCTGTTACCCACCTTGGCTCTTCGGACATCCCGAGCAAACTCCCACCCCAGAGCCTTTCCAGCACCTGTGCTCTCTACCTGGATCCTTCCTTCCTCCAGGGCATGTAAATAGCTCCATCCTCCAGGCCTTTCTCAAATGCCACTTTCTCAGGGAGACCTTCTCTGGTCACCTAATTGAAAAGTTCCTCTCTTAATGTGTATTCCCTTTCTCAGATTTATTTTCCTTCCTTAGAAAAAAAAATTACCGTTCTTTATATACTTTACTCACTTCTCTTTATTTTCCATCTTCTACCATAAGGGTACAGATTCCAGTCTGTTTTGTTAATTTCTCTGTCCTCCATGCCTAAAGTGGCTTCCAACACATGGCAGATGTCCCTTAAAAGTGATTGGTGGAGTGATTGGAGGGCTCAGTCAGCCTCTCTAGCGCGCCAGGGTCCGTAGGTACCGTGGGAGACAGGGACAGGGGAGGGGACCCAGCGTGAGAGGCAAGGAGTCCTCGGCTTCACCAGCCGTAGCGGAGCGCAGGCCAGCTCTGCACCGGGCCAGCCGCAGATCCATGGGCTGCGTGGGATCACCAGGCAGTTAGTAACAGAACTGCTTTTCTCTGAATAGGGTTTCAGAGCAGGAAGAACTAAGTGCGAGACACGGGGCAGGATGTGCAGGAATGAACGTCTCATCCTAGCCGTGGCCAGCAGGTCAGGGCCTGTTCTCGGGGTCCCAGGGGGTGGGCAGGAGGCTCCCCGGCAGCACTAGGGATCTGTCTTAGTCATGTTCCTCATTGCTGCTGGGGCAAAATACCTGACATTTCCAACTTAAAGGAGGAGAGGATCTTTTTGACTCATATTTGGGAAGTTTTAGGGAGCGTGGTGGAAGGGTCTGGGAGGAGGAAAGCTGCTTACCATGCGGCAGCCAGGAAGGGGGGAGGGAGAAAAAAGGAAAGTGATCTTTTTCTTCTGACCGAACCCCACCTTCTCACTGCAAGTCAGCTAACCCGCTCTCACAATCCAATCACCTTCCAAAAGTCTCACCTATGAGCTCATGAGGTTCCGAGGGGCATCCGGATATAAAACGTCACAGTCCCTGAACTAATATCAGACACGAATTGTAAAGCAAAGTATGCACACAGAGTCCTAGTCCTCAGTTAGACTGTATATTCCTGAGAAATTAGATATGTATTCCTATGGAAAGAAATGTGGCCTTAAGATACAACCGCAGTTTAACTGTTGCTGTTTTCCTAACTGTGGAGTAGCTACACAGCTCCTTCTGATGCCATTTAGCTTAGCCTTTTCACATAGGACTTATTCCTTAACTGGACTGGGGTGCTGACCTCCTCTGGCCTCTTTTATTCGGAAAGGGGTCGGGTCCTCCAGGTGTCCTTTATCTGGTCTCCAGACAGGGAGTTCAGATGGGGCAGTCACAGTTCCCTCTCCGCTCACTCAGGCTGTGCTGTGTGGACAGCCCTTTATCTAGCTAGAATTTCCCCACCCCGGGCAGCACCAGAGTCTCAGGGAAGGGTAAGGGTTATTATGGACAAACACATTCCCTCATGGGGTTATTCCTCAGATCCCTGGATTGGGGAAGGACGAAGCACATACTCGGCCTCAAATCAAGCTCATATTTGGTTGGCATTTGTTTTGTGAGTCTCATGTCTATATTCTACTGTTTTGTTAATTTCTCTGTCCTTCATACCTATAGCAGCTCCCACACGAATGACCCTTAAAAGTAGTTGGTTGACTGAAGGATGGGAGAAGTCAGCCTCAGTGTCCCCTAGTCACTATGTTCTTGTTACTTGAAGGCTCAGCCTTCCTCCTGTCATATGTGAGGAACTCTTTATGGCATCTGGGCTGGATGGGAAAGTCAGCTCCTGCCAACCTGGGGTCATCGTACCCGCTGTCCAATATCCATTCAACCTCTACTCCCATAGCTAGTCTCCAATTTCCCTCTCAGGGAATCATCTCTCTGACCCATTTTCCATGTTTCAGATTGAGTAGACTCTACCCAGCTTCCAGAGCGGCACCTATGGCCGAGGCCATACCACATGGTGCAGTTTCAGCACATTTGGCTTAGACGTTAACACGTGATACAAGTCAAGTGAACTACAGTCAATAACACCCAATTCTAGTATGTGTGTGTGCTCACATGAGCACATATACATGTGTATCTGCCTGTGTGTGGATGTGCACACTGTTAAAGAAGTGAGCTTTCATTTCTGCTGGATGAGAGGCTGGAAAGATGTAGGTTGAGAATGTCTGGCACTCAGCATGAAGAGATGGTAAGCCAAAAATGAAGATAACAATTACTGAAGGGGCACAACCAGATGGCGAGGAACCAATCTTATCCAGGTGATGGCATTTGACTTCTGACTGAGCCATGGCTAAAGGCGGATCAGTCTATTTGGTTGAACTGTTCAGTTGTATGACCCACTAAGGACTGTAGTCAATTTACACATTTTCTCCCTTGCAGCCAAAAGGGTCCTGCCTGATACGAAGCCTTGTGATGTGAGCTGGTCATCATGCGGTAGCCTGTGTCTTGTAAGTCTTTCTTTTCGGGGTCTGTAGTTTTCTCTCTCTGTCTACACACAGCAGCTATCAACTTAAACCCCTTCCCAGAGCCAACCCACTTGCTCCCCCAGGGCCTGACCCTCTGTCCTCCAAGCCCAGCCCTAGCTGCTCCAGCATCGCCTAATAATGAGAATGACACAAGCCATAAGGCCCCACATTGTGCCCCTTGGAGTTACTGTCAGTTGGGATCAGCACTTTCAGTACCTATTCTGGGAAAGCTGGTCCTATCGGATTCCTTTTAGGAAGGAAAAAATAGTTCTTAGTTTTAAGAAGCTGACAAAGCCATCTACATGCTATCTCTTTCTTAGACATCCGCAGGCAGTGTACTTACTACAGGTGCTAATGAGTGTTAAAGAGGAGGGTCCGCATTTTAACATCTGTTTTTTGTTTCTTTTGTTTTTTTTTTTTGAGAGGGTCTCGCTTTGTAGTTCAGGCTGGCTCTGAACTCACTATGTAGTCCAGGGAAGCCTGGAACTCAGCAATCCTCCTGTCTCTGCCTCCTGAGTGCTGGGATAACAGGCGAGAGCCATCACACCTGGCACTGTGGTATGTGGTATTGATTGCTGGTGGGCGTGAGTCACCACGCCCAGCATTGTATGTGGTTAGTGGGATCAAACTCAGGACCTTGCGAGGCAGGCGCCGGAACCACTGAGCTAAATCTCCAGCCCTAACATCTGGTATTTTTAACCTGTTTGATGACAGAAGCAACATGTTTTTGGTTGTCCCTATCGCAGTCTGAATCTACTTTGGGGAATAATGTGAATTTGCAGAAGTTTCTCAGGCCAGACAATTTGTACCAATGGATTCATGATGCAGGGAGAACCCCTGGTGTTCTGGGTGGGTCCAGACACCTCCTAACTGGCCTGGGGGGGGGGTCTGACACTGTTTCTTTCCATCAGGAGAGCACCCAGTGTGTCGTGGGGCTGGGCGTGGGCAGGCTGCATGGCTTCTCATTGTATCATTCCCACAGCAACCGTGGCAGGAGGCTCCTGGATTGAGCCGACAACATTCATTCTTTCTCAGGCCCTGTGGACTCTGTGGCACCCCATTCTGAGACCACAGCTCAGATTTGGCCACAAGAGGGTGTGCATTTAACAGGGTGGAGAGACCTCAACAGCAAACTAGGATAGATGTTTCAAATCAAAAGCTGTCAGGGTCACAATGCGAGGTGAGTTTTCAGGAATCAAGGCCCCTAATGGAATACACGAGGGTCATAAAAATGCAGGACAGCCATAGAAGGCCTCCTGGGGACTCCAATCTCCCTGATAAGAACATCACGTTTTTGTCTATTTTGCTTTCCTAACAGCAAGATCACACTTCTCAGGAGACAGAAATGCTTGCTTGTTACCATCTCGTAAATCCATGAGACCCTGTCTGGGATGAGGTGAAAGGAGCCAGCAGGGCCGGCATGACTGGTTCTGGGACTGGAGAAAGGGAAACAAGGGGAGCTCATTTTTTTGGGGGGGGGGGTACCTACTACGTGCCAAGCTCTACACAAGCTGCTCTGCATTTACAGTCCTTGATAAAACCCAGTGGGTCAATGACATGCCGTTTTGCTGAAGAGGAAACCAAGATCCAGCAGGGGAAGGTTTTGTCCAAATGGACCACTGGGATTTGCACCAGGCCCTCCTGTTACCCACAGCCACTCTCGGGAAGGGGCTTCTCACTGTATTCTGAGCACAGATCACTCTGGAGTGGTGGGGTCTGTCCCTTTGCTGTTTTCTCCTTTGACACTTCTCCCCCGGCCTGGTCCAAACCAAGGCAGAGAAGCCTTTCATGGCCCTGTTCTCTCTGGTAGGGGAGAGAGGAGAATCTGAGGGGGTAGAAATGAACAGGATTCAGGGTGAAATTCCAGGGCCATCGGCAAACCTCCAGGTTGAAGAAGCTACTTCCAGTCTGACCCTGAGTGAGTTACTGCAGATCGGCGCTGCCAGGTTAGGAGACCGGTTTTACCCCAGCACTGGCATATTTGTTTGTTGGCTTTTCTTTTTCCAGTGCCCTCAAAATGGTCATTCCAAGGACTGCTTGATGGAGAACCGAATGGACTGGGAGCCAGGGGAACAAGGGTCCTATTCCTGGCTCTGCCTGATGCTAGCAGCATAATTCCCTTCCCTCTCTCCGTGCGTTTTCTCATCTGTAAACTGGATTTGGTCATTTCTACCCTGACCACTTCATAGTGACAACAGATGTGGCATGTGATTAAAGTCAATCAGGGCTTATTGAGCTCTGACTACATGCCAGCTACCCTGCCTGGCCTGAGGAGAAAGATGTACAGGTCCTTTTCTTTAAGGGATCTGTGCAGTGCGCAGAGCATGGAAGGATGTGGTGGGCAGTGGTTTATGTTTTAGGGGTGTTCTAGCTCTTTCTCAGCCTCTTTTTCATTGAAAGCATATGATGGCTGTCTGAAGTAGGCAGAGCAAATATTCTTAATCTGATCCGACAGATGGGAGAAACGAAGGTTGCAGAAAGGAAAATGACTTGCTGAGTGATGATAATAACATCTAAAGTCTGTACCCACAATTAATTTGCACAAAGTTTTCATATGTGTCATGTCATCAAATCTTCAAAACACCCCTGTGTGGTAGGACTCACTGCTATTAGGCTTATATTATAGATGAGAAGAGGATCAGCCAGATTTTCAGCTCCAGGGGACAAGGAACCAGACCATCTTTGTCCTTGTATTCTTAGTGCTGAGTGTGGCACTGGGCAGGAGAAGCAGCTTGTAGCAGATGCCTTTGGTTTCTTGCCCATATCCTCTTGGATTTAACCATTTTAGTGCACTCTGGCCCAATTCTCAACTGCTGGCACCTGCATTTCCGTGCCTACAGCTTTCTCTGACAGCAAAGGCCCTCTTCGTCCATGCCCGGCACAGGCCAGAAGTGCTGTGATGTAAGTGTTCCCCAGAGCTGCCCCCCGCCAAAGGCTCAGGGATCCAGGAATAATACCCCAGTCCCTCACCCGTTAGGGGCAATGCACACTGTCCTCAGTTCCCTGTGCTACTGAATTCCAGTCCCCCAAAGTGTTAACCTGCTTAACAATGTACTTACTTTGGCTCATTTCCTTCTCTCCCATTTCCTTACTCCTGTGTTCTGTGGGATCGTGACTCGGCCCCTTTTTTCAGGATCTGTTGGTTCCTGGAGTGAGGAAGTGCGGGGTGAGTGAGAGTGTGGGCCAGTGCGAGGACAGGTGCCAACCCAGACCCCTTGCCTGGGGAAAGTGAAGGGAAGTGGGTTACTTATGCTGAACCTTGGCGTGTTTGCTTCCTGGGAACTGAGGTGAGCTTGAGACGGTGCACTGTACCAGCTGGGGCTGTGAAGCAGCAGAGAAAGAACATGACAGATCATTTGCCAGAGAGCTTGCTAAGGCCCAGGACAGGAGTGAGTCCACACTCAGCAGTCACTCTATGAGCACAGGCCTCCCTTGCTCCAATCCTGTCCTTCGGCTGCCAATTTCCTTGGAATTCAACCCAGTTATCCCAGGCAGAGGGACTTCTACATCTTCCATCCCCTAAACACCAGGAGCTCATCCTTCCCTTGGGGGACCTTTATTCTTCCTGCTCCTTTGCCTGCCTCACTTTTCTTACCTCTTTTGGTTTCAATTTTTCCTTGTTTTTCTTTTTGATACCAGGGATTGAACTCCAGATCTCGTACTTATGAGGCAGCACTGGAATCGCGGAACTAAATATCGGGGTTTCAGCCCTGGGTTTCAGTTTAAAAGTGATCTCTTTAAAATCGATTTGCTGACCAACCAACCCAGTCACTCTGTATCACATCATCTTAATCTATTTTCACTGTGACACATATAGCTGCGGAATATATGCTAGTTATTATTATATTTGTTATTACTGAGTCATTCTCTATCTAAGATACAGGTTCAGGTGGACGTGGAGACACATGCCTGTAATCCAGGTACTCTGGGAGGCTAGGTCAGGAGGATCTTGAGTTTGATCCCAGCTTGGGCATCTTAGCAACTGAGGGAGAACTTATATTAAAATAAAACATAAAAACGGGGCATATAACTCAGTGGGGAGGCCCTACATTCAACCTCCAGTATTATTTGTGTACATATAATGTGAAGGCCATTGCCTTTGGCTACCTTTTGTTGTTCCTTGGACTAGGTGGAAGTGTGTATATATATATTTTTTTGTTGTCATTGTTTGTTTTAAGGTGGGAGTATCTGAAGGGAAGGAATGATTATAGAGCTGTAAGAATGACCCAAGAGCACTCATTTAGGGATGAGCGAGCCAGAACACAAACCTCCAAGTTCACGGAAGCCATTCTCTTAAGCACCAGACTCTACACCATCCTTCAGGGTTCCCTGAACCCCTGACCCAAGGCTGTGTCCCCTTTTCACCCAGTCTTCTCCTGTGTCACTGGGGTACAGGCTACTACTCCTGCTGCTGTAATAGTTAATACCTTATTTAGTGGGCATCCCAGTTTTATCTTTTGTCAACTCATGAGCAAATATATAGGCCAGCCGTATAAATCATTTGCTCCTGGCAGAGAACACATCGCATAAAAAGGCATGTTCCACTCTGCAGCTCTAGTCCAAATGTGCTTTCGCTGCTTCAGCATAAGGGGTGTTTTGGGCTAGGTAAGTCCTCGTGGTTGGAGGCTGAGCTGTGCTTTAGAGGCTCCTTACAGCCACCCCATCCTTTACCCACCAGAAGGCAGTCACTCTCCCGGTTGTGATCACCAAATATGCCTCTAGACATTGCCATTTGTCCCATGGGGGATGTAATTACCGCTGTCAGAGAACTGTCACCCTGCACCATGGAAAGGCAGGTGCCATGCTGTTTTTTTTTTTTTTAATCATGACTCTATCCTTAGTACCTGGCCCAAGTTAAGCTGCCCATAAATATCTGCTGGATAAAAGGATGAACGCATGAATAAACAAGAAGATAAAGGGTGAGTGTGTGAAAATAGCCAGTGTCTTTGGACTGAATTTTGCAAGTCACTCTACCGCTTGGGATCTTCATTTCCTGTTCTATGATACTGTGCAGCCTGCTGACCTCAATGTCCCATCCGAGTCAGTCTCCAGTACAATTATTCCATGTGGCTTCCTGAGAACCAGCCCCAGGTAGGTGACAGCTCTTAACTTTGTTTCAGCCTGGATTTCACAATCCAGAAACTTCTAACTTTCACCCTAAAGTGAAACAGGGAGGCAAAGCGCAACACAGGAGTGTGTGTGTGACCAGTACTCCCTCCTGTTAGGGGGTCCCCTCCCCTCTGGGATCCTAGTCCAAACTGGTGCCTTGAAATAAATTTTTGAGCTGCCGCTTTCCCTGTGTCGCCTGTATTTCTGCATCTCACAGACGCGGGTGAAGCCAGCATCCATCAGGGCCACATTACACTGTATAATGAAGCAACCACACTCAAATCCCGAATAAGAAAATGCGAGGCTTCTATTAGACTCTAAGCGGCTCACATTCACTCAGCCTCTGCTAATGAAAATATGAGCCGCCTCTGAGCCGAGCCTGCTCCTTCACGTGGTCCGGTAAATATCTTAATATCTCTAGATTTCCTTCCTGCCTTCTAAATTGTGTACATCACATCTGACATTTACAAGCTGTCTATGATGCCTGCAAGATTAAACCGCCACAAATGCTCCCCATCTGCACACTGTCTTCTCTCTTTACCCCCCAACTACTTCTGGTCGAGCTAGAACCCTGGAGATCCATAGTACTTCTCCCACGAACGAGACTGGAGGTCAGGACAGACCTTCCAGACCTTATATTTGCACTGAACCTGCTGAGGGACTTCCTATCAACAAGTCCTGGTGGAGGGAGCCCCTTTTAAAGACCAAGGTAGGAGAGGCAACGATCTGTGGTCCTCCCCTCCACAGAAAGGTCTGGCCATGTATTATACAGCCCTACTATGTATCAGGCACTTGTCCTTGTTGTAACTCTTCAAAAGGAGATGGGGTCTGGTTGGTACCCTTGCTTCAAGGCTGAGAAACTAAGTGGTTCCAAGTCTCACACACAGCTACTGAGGGGGTGGGTCTGACTTAGCCCGTTCTCTTTCCAGAGTCAGAATGTTCCTTCGGCTTTATCTAGGGAGTCAGACCTTGAATAACTTGGCTGTGTACAATGAAGGCAGATGCAAGAAATAGTCAGGAGAGGTCTAAATAATCCCTTGTGAGAAAGCAGAGGAAGGGAGGGCTCTTGCATGTGGAGAGCCAGGCTTCATGAGTTCAGAGGGGAAGAACCAAGATTTTGATTGGTGGGAAACAGGAAGCTGGGGCTGAGGGATCACATGTGCTGCAACACAGAAGTTCAAGGTAGCTGTGGCGAAGAGTTGTGGAGAGGTGGGGTGGAACCTGTGGGGTGGAACCTGTTTGTATGAGCCCAGGAGAGCCAAGTGGGTTCACTGTCCCAACTGCATGCTGGTAGCCTCAAGTCAGCCAGAGAGGGAGCATTGAGACCATCAGAATGGTCAGGACTCCCCCTCCCTGAAAGCCAGTCATCAAACAATCACCACTCGCTGAGAATACAGGAAGATGACCTCCAAAGCGATCTGAGAGCCTCACGTCTCAAAAAAGAGCAGATTAATAATGCTGCTGATGGGGAAACTGAGACCAGTGTCTAGAAATTCAGATCTGTAGTTCTGAGAAACCGAGGTGATTGACTCCTCTTTTCTTCTTGTTCAAGTTAGCTGAAAATGCATTCTCCAAAGAGAAGCAAACATCTCTTTAAATGAAAAAAGAAATCAAAGCAAAGATGCGACGGGCTGGTTTCTCAGCAGGGAAATAGGCAGAGCGGACAGCCTCTTCCATCTATTACCAATATCACATTATTCTAGACTTGCTTATTCCAAATTCTCCTACCATAGATCAGTGCTTCGCCTCTTCCATTAGCAGCTAATCCAAATGGGCCTGGTGCTAACTTAATTTCCAGGATAATAGAGGCCCGATCTGTTCGCACAATTGGCTCCGGCGCCCTGACTGCATTTGCTGAATCTTTAAAATCGGCGAGGCTGTGCCAGGTTGATACTCCCTCCTCTCCAGTGAAGAAGTTTGAGAATTTCCCTAACAGTCTTGGCTGCCAATATGAAGTAGCCCATTGTGCCAGCTGCGGTGCTCACCACAGCCCAGAAATGGAGGTGCTTTGATCTCCATTGTACAGAAGAAGAAGCAGAGGCTGAAAAATGTGCCTATCGTCATGTAGATAGAAAGCAGCTTTTAACTACACTTTTCACTACAACTTGTTACCACCTATGAGAGTCTGAAGAAAGGTCTCCAAAGAGAGAGACACAGCACAGTTCTTGAAGCCTGTGAATATAACATTATTGTCAAAAGGAATTTGCAGATGTGATTGAGCTAAGATTCTTTCAATGGGAATTGTCCTGGGTTATATGAGTGTAATCCTAAGGTTCCTTATTGGAGAAAACAGACTTCTGGGAAAATTAGCAATATGATGACAGAAACAAAGACTGCAGTGATGTGGCTATAATCCAAAGAATGTTGGCAGCCACCAACAGCTGGAAGAGGCAAGCGATGGGTTTTTCCCTGGAGCCACTGGAAGGGACCAGCTCTGGTGATATCTTGATTTTTACTCTACAAGACTAATTTCAGACTTCTGGCTTCTCGAGGTTCATGATAATTTGTTATAGCAGCTGTAGGAAACTCATACTTCTCAGAGCAAGAAGAAAATGGAATTGAATTGTCACAAGAGAAAGGAACAGAATATGTCACGTGCAAAAAAGGAATTGGGAGGACCTGCAAGTGTCCTTAGCTCTTCTAAACATAGAGGTCTGAGCAGGGGGCCCTGCCCACTCCCCTCGCCATGAGCCCAGTCCTCTCCTTCACATGGGTTTGCATTTGAACACTGTGGTCTATAATTACAGCAAACATTCCTGTAGCCCTTCCCCTTTCCTAGAGGGGAAGGAAGCAACTCAGCAACAGAGGATACAGCACTGAGCTCAAGCATCAGAGTTTTGTCTCTGGTCTGCTAACCACCTGCTGTGTGATCCTGGGTGAAAGACTGAGAAAACAACCACACAATGCCCTGTGACCATCCTCTTTTGAGACTTTATGTACAGTATTATAAATGCTTTCAACTCAACTTCCTGGTCTACCAAGTGAATGAGCAAGAAGAGCTCTTTGGAGCTGCAAAGGTTTTGTCCACTCCTGGCTGGCCTGTGTCCCACTGTCGATCTCTCTGAGGCTTTGTTTACTTAGCTAGGAGACAGGCTTCTCCCGTGGAAGCCGATACTGGGAAGGCTTAATGGGATGGGCTCTATCCACAGTCCAGGCTCTGGCTTGCTGAGTTCTTTCCTTGCTGCTGTGGGTATACTGGGGTATATTCACAAGTCAAGACAGGAACAAGACATGACCCTGCCAGGAGGTGCCAGTGTTAGTCTTTCTGAGGGTGGCTAAGTGTATGTGGCAGATGGCCCCTGACTGGTAAAAGTGCATGCCTTCCCATCTGCACGCAGCTGCTTTTCTGCCACATCCAACGTCAAGTGTCTGTCTGACTCTCATTCCCACAGCGAGCGTGGCATGGCAGGTATGATGACTGATGTCCAAATGGCAGATGACTGCTTTTTTAAGCTCCAAAGCACTCCTGGTGAGTGCTGACTCCATCTGAGGCCCACGGCTCTGGGCTTCCACCACCAAATGGCAATCTCAGCTTGATACAGGGTCAGGTGCCATATCCTGCCAGGTGTACCACCTCTTACCTGCACCCCTGGCTGGCTCCTTCTCGTGATGTGCTGTTTCTGGTACAGAGTGCCTCGAGGTGCTAAGGAGAGGGCTGAATTCACCGAGGCCATGCCCTGCTGGGTTGACTTCCAAAGAGAATGGGTGAATCCCCTGTCCTCTGGAGGAGACAGAAGTTGTGTGAGGGTAAGGTGTGCATCTGAGTTCCTAGGCAGTGAGTCTCAACTGTACCTTTTTTTTTCATCCTTGGATTGGTGCTGATTATTGTGCCTGAAAAACACACCATCCATCACTTTTAGACTTCAAAGACTATAGCAGAGCGGCTCTAACTTTAAAGTGCATATGAATTACTTTGAGATCTTGTTAAAAATGCAGATTCTGGTGCAGT
Organism: Thryonomys swinderianus; assembly: GCA_004025085.1. NCBI lineage: Eukaryota > Metazoa > Chordata > Mammalia > Rodentia > Thryonomyidae > Thryonomys > Thryonomys swinderianus. The sequence continues at coordinate 39,861 of PVIC010005911.1, read as the reverse complement.
AGGTGGGGGTGTTATAGGAGCCTGGGGGTCGGTATTTCTAAAAAGTTCTGGGTGCCCCTGATGCTGCTGAGTTCCTAAGGCATCACCCTGCGGCAAGGATGAGATATGCAGTGGTCACAGAGGAACAGGGGTGTTGAAAGGGCATGTTTGCCACATGCCAGTCACTGTGGGAGGCGAGTGAGAGAGGATACCTTGTCCTTCTTCACAGCAAACTTGCAAGATAGGGATTAGGATCCCAATTTCACAGATGAAGGAATAGAAGCTCAAGAAGCTGCAGACACACACCCAGGGTCACACAGCCAGCAAAAGGAGGAATGGACTGAGTTCCTACGTCTGGCTCCTGCTCTTTATCTACTTGGTGCCTCCCTGTCCATAAAGATGAAGTTCCATTAGAGTTCACAAGCCAGGAAATACACCGTGTAAGTAAACATATGGAAAATGCCTAGTTTCATTCTGCATCCAAAGAATACAAGCACATAGCGAAGTGGTTTCTCTCTCATCATCAAAACAGAAATGGGTATTTAGAAATAATGATTGCACACAGGGACAGCTGTGGTAAGATGGGGATTCTCATATACTTCTGAGGAAGAGGGTAAAATGAAGCAATTGGCTGGAAAGCAGATGGTATCCACCAAGAGCTTTAAGGAAGGTTCCTACCCTTTGACTCAGTCATTCTGTTTCTGGGAATATGACCCACTAAAGTCTTGAAATTGTGCGTGTTAGCACTCTTCAGGATAAGGAAATTGTAGAAACAAGGAGGGCAATGAGATGCAATTCATGGAGTCTCCATACCATGGAGTTTCAGGTAGCCATTGAATGATATGTGCGTGATACCATTAAAATGCTCACAATGTAAGGGAAAGAGTGATCTGCAAAAATGAGACATGGAGAATAACCTCACACTGATATCAAAAAAGTAAAGGAAAGAAAAAAATCTTTAAAAAAGGACTGAGAGGAATTCAACCAACATATTAGTGTTTAGTTTGGAGTTGTAGAATCATGGCTGATTTTTAAAGTGTATTTCCTGCCTGTGTTTGATGTATATGTAATTTTTGAGTGATTGTGCAAAACTGTCCTTTTTAATCAACACAGGTCTATAGCATTTTATCAAAAGATGTAAAAGTCAGATGTTCACCAAAATTCTGTAAGTTATTCCTACTCTCTCATTGACTCACATGATCAGGGCAGATATGTGACCTTCACTTCTGACTGATCATTGGTTGGAAGCAGTTGCAGTTTCTCTGTCCCCAGCTTCTGTGATGGACTGTTCTGTCTTTGCACAAACTCTGAAGTCCTTGGGGAAGGAACACATTAAAGATACTGTCTCAGTGACCATTTATTTCATGCTATAGACTGACCCATGGATGAGGAGTTCAAGGGTAGTTTACACATGGCCTTCGGGACCTCTGAGGACAGGTTTGCTGTGGGGAGGACACAGAAAAGGCTCCTCCTCCTGCATGGGGCATCTTCAGTGCTAAGGACGTGCTAGGCCAGAAAGGGGCAGGAAAGAACTCAATGTAACATTTGCAAAGATTCAAAGAGAAGGCACTGGAAGCATGGGGAGCCCAAGAACTCACCCCAAAGTCTTCCCTGGCCGAAGGATATCGTACTTAGAGAAGAAAAAAATGAGTGGGGAATGGTTGGGATCAAGAAGGACTGTAGAAGTCTTGCTGTGGGGGTTGATTCTGTTTGGAAGGTGATGGGAGCCCCAGGAGGCTTTTAAAGAGGGAGGATTGTGACTGGATTGGAAATCAATGAAGACAACTCTGGATGTAGAGTGGGCATTAGCTGGAGGGTGTTCAACTGATTGTGTGGGTGGGATTGTCAAGAACCAGTCAGGGGATTTTTGCAATAATGGAGGTGAGAAGCACTGAAAGGGGTGGCAGTGGAGATGGAGAAGGCTGAACGGAAGGGAGGGAACTTTGGGTGAGAAGTCAATACCTATAGGTTTTGCAAACCAGTTGGACACAGAGGGCTAGGAAGAAGGAGGCACTACAGCGTTTCTAGCTTGGGTAACTGGGTTGACTGTCAGGATGTTTGTAATAGCTAATTTATGTGTTTTTTGTGGGTTCGGATGTCAGGGCAAATAAAAAGGTAATTTTATTGAACCAAATATAATTTAGACACAGGCTTCAGGCTGTACAATAAAATGTAAGTGCATCCACAGACAAAATGCCCATACTTTATCCTTGAGCAGTTGTGAAGTTCAAGAAGCCAGTTCCTTTACGGATGGCCTTGGCCAGCACTTAGCGGCCCTGCCTGGGAGAGCAGTGTCAAGGCTGCGGCTTGGCTCCCTGGGAGCCCCCCTCTTGGACAGCAACAGACATTGTTTCCCAGTGTTTCCTTTGGAACGATGTCTATCCCACATCGTGAAGGGGGAAATGAGAGTGTTCCTTAAGCTCAGTGGTTTCCAGGAAGTTCTCATGAATACAAGGCAGAAATTGTTTCAACGAAAAGAATGAGGGCTGGAGGGTTAGCTCAGTGGTTCCGGCGCCTGCCTCCCGAGCGCAAGGTCCTGAGTTAGATCCCTGGTAACCACATACAATGCTGGGCGTGGAGACTCACGCCCACCAGCCATCAACACCACATAGCACAGTGCCGGGCGTGGTGGCTCATGCCTGTCATCCCAGCACTCGGGAGGCAGAGGCAGAAGGATTGCTGAGTTTGAGGCTTGCCTGGGCTACATAGTGAGCTCAGTCAGGGTCAACCTGAACTACAAAGCGAGACCCTGCCTCAAAGAAAAAAAAAATAAAAAAGAAGAATGAGACTTAAGACTGGTATTCGCCTCTCTGCACTTGTGAAATCCCTACACACGCACATACCCATTTTACAGATGTGGCATAGTATGATGAAATTGTCTACTTCACATCATGGTGGCCCAGCCAGTCCACAGTTTGGGACCTCGGCTCCTGCATGCTTGATCTTTCCTTTATTTTGTGCACAATGAATTCAGATCTTCTGTGTCCCCGGTCCCCCAGAGCACTCTGGAACCAAGGAAAGGAACTGACAGTTTGGTACGGAAAGAATTCAGACTCCAATTTCAGACAGAGATCAGTTTGGAAGCTCAGATTTCTCCTCGGTGCATCAAGGATAATGGCATTACCTCCTAGTCTTGTAGCCAATTAAGAGAGATGATGCATACAGCGCCTGCTACATTTTGCCCCCATGGAAGCTTCCAGAGCTGTGAGGCTCACCCTCTGGGCCAGGCTGTGCTGAGTAGCAGTGTACCCTCTGGGCCTGGCAAGACACCTGGTGCACGTACCCTGGAGGGTAACCCAGTGCTGTGATACTCCTGTGTAGTATGGCCATTTCTGGAGCGAGATCTCTGGTAAAGACAAAGCCTTCTTTGCTACAATTCATGCTTTTGATTTTTTTTTTTGAGAGAGTCTCACTTTGTAGTCCAGGCTGGCCCTGAGCTCACTATGTAGTCCAGGAAAGCCTCGAACTCAGCAATCCTCCTGCCTTTGCCTCCCGAGTGCTGGGACTGTTGTATATGGTACTGATAGCTGGTGGGCATGAGTCAGCACACCCAGCATGGTTGCATGTGGTTACTGGGGAGCAAACCAGGGACCTTGTGCTTGCTAGGCAGATGCTGGAACCACTGAGCTAAATCTGGCCTTTTTGAATATTTTTGCTTAAAATAAATTAGCCATGCTGTTGCCTGTGGGGCAGAACCATGGGCTGCATTCTTGGTCTGCCCTGCTGCCCCGCAGGAGGAGCTGCTGGGGTTGGGTGGAAGGTGCCTTCCTGATGCTGTAGGGCAGCATGGGTCTGGGGTGGACAGGAGAGCCACTTTGTACACCTGCTCCCTGACCACTGACTCCGTGCCCTTGCAAAGTCATCTGACTGCTCCACTCAAACTAGAGTGCGTGTTCTGTTCTGTTCTGTTCTGTTCTGTTCTGTTCTGTTCTGTTCTGTTCTGTGCATTCTCATGTCTGCCCCAAAGCCTGGCACAGTGAGGCTCAAAGTCTGCTGGGTAAATGATCTCTGCTTCCCCTTCATACAAGGTGGACAACAACCCCTACTTTGAAGGTCTGTATAAATGATGCAGAAGAGGAGATGCCAGTCACTCTACCTGGTACACATGTATGCTTGCTGTGTGGGAGCGCACATTATTATTCTTGTCATTATTATTATTATTCGTTGTCAGCATGCCTCACACACAGTAGGTGTTTGGTCAGCACCAGGATTAAGAGCCCCACCTCCTCTTTTGTCTCCAGCACGGGCTGTAAATCGAATCTGGTTGCTCAGAGCACCTCTCCTCCTTCCTCCTTCTCTCTCCTCTCCTGCCTGTCTTTGGGGGCACAGTGATAACCAGGGAGCTACTGTATTTGATGATTCAGGATCTGCTCTGCATACTCTCCAGCCCCGCCCAAGGAAGGAAGAGCCAAACCAGGCCCAGGGAATTATTTTTGGTATTTTCTCCAGCTATTCTAATCTCTAACATTTTGCGGTGGGTGGATAGAGCTGGTGATTTTCCTTTCTTTTGTGCGAACGAGACCAGAATAAACAGCATAGGGTGAGTCACTTCAGACTCTTAGCGCTTCAATTACTTAAAAACTCAAGGGCCCGATGAAGCTTCGAATGTCACTTTTTTTCAGAACAGCCATAAGCAGATGGGAAGTGCTCCATATTCTGTGTAGTCGATGGCTTCCCGGCACAGGAAATCTGCTACTAGCTAGCTACTAGCGCCCAAAGAGGAGAAGCAGAGAGGAGGCAGCACAGCCTAGATGCCAAGTACTTTGCACACGATCGCTTATCTTCCTTCATTTAATCTCTACCATGACCTTACTCAGTAAAGCACTGCGTGCCTCCCAGGTAATGTGCAACAACTCCCTACGGATTTCTTGTCTACCCAGAAGTCTAGTCAGCATCACTCTCGACCTGTTACATCTCTATCTCCTCGAATCTTTATAGCGACTCTACGACACGGTTACTGCTGTTTCCTGTTAAAGCAGGAGGAAATGGAAACACAGGGCGGTGAATAGAGGAAACAAGTGAACCAGAGTCCCTTCTGCTGGCTCCATCCCCGTTTCCAACGCTGGAGACCCCTCTCTGCTATTTTTCAGTGTTCATGAATGTTCAAATACCCTTTGGCGTTATGTAAAAATCCAGCAAATGATTTGGTTTCTAGGAGCAGCACCAAGACACATCTTTACCCCAAACAGAAACAGTGGAATCTCCAAGGACCAGAAAGCAGCATAACTTTTTTATTTCCTGACTGACTTATTTGAGTTTTTCTCCAATTGATTTTGAAATAATGAGAAACCTGCTGGCTGAATCTTTGCACGAAGATTTTAAGTCCTGCTCTTACCTGGCACTGACAAAAGAAAGTTGTCTAAGATGCTTATTTGAAATGTGACCAGTAGAATAAATTCACTCCTTTCAGTTTTTGACTTCGTAAAATTGAGATAACGTGCATTATGAAGAGTTTACTACTAAAAATCTTGTTGGACCAAATACATTTTTATTTAAATTATGAAATAGATACACTGTAGAGGAAAATCATAAGATACATTTCCCTGAAAGTTCATACATATAAAGACTGGTTATTCAATCCAAGGCATCACATTAGGCCACATGACCAGTCATTAAAAATTTTTTAAAAATTTGAGACACATCAGAGAAATGATTTAAATATCTGTGTCCTATTTTTTTTTCATTTCTGAGTATGGCCTCGAGGTGCATCCATTTAGCTATAAAAGTCTCAACTTTATCTTTCTTCGTGGATGCATAGTACTGAAGGTGTAAATGAGGACCAAAATGTATGACAGGCATTGTGAAACAGGAAGAAAATCTTCAAAGAGAAAGGGGATTAGGGAAGGGGGACAAGAGTAAAGAAAGAAGAGAAAGTATAAAATTAAAGGTAAGGAGGAAAAAATGGAAATAAATCTAATGCATAAGGGGAGGGATTGAAGGGAGGACAAGAGAATGAGAAAAAATAAGAATCAAGATGTATCGTGTACAGGTACAAAATCTCAATGTTGAATGTGATGATGATCATAAGTTGTACTGAAAATCTACCAAGAAAGTCAATTGAACAATTTGAGACAAAATTTTGCTAAGCTACTCAGGTTGGTTTGAACTTTTTATTGTTCTGCTTCAGCCTCCTAGAGTGCTGGGATTACAGGGACGCAACAATACAGGAAGCTCGCCTTGATATAATTATTTAGAATATGTATTTCACTTTCCCATGAGCTCAAAGTGATCAGGTTCCTAGGCCAGCCCCATAGAAGCTTATTTAACTCTGTGAAGTAATGTATATTTTCTCTCTCTCTTTTTTTTTTAAATTTGCTGTACCAGGGATTGAACTCAGGCCCTTGTGTGTCCAAGCTTGGAGAGGTACCACTTGAGCTAAATCCCCAGCCCTCATATTTTCTTATTAGCACTGCCTCTATGGTCCTTCCTATGCTTAGGGGCTCTATTTTGAATTTAATGTGTTTGTGTGCTGTCCTAGAAGTGTAACTGTTCTCTAGTATAGAAAATTTCTCTCTAAAACAACAAAGACAGAATACAATGGCTTGAGAGACACTGGGGCTGCTCTCTGTAATTAGAAAGGGCATGCTTACTGGGAGGATTCTTGTACCTTTAATCACAACCACTCAGGAAGAGGTAAGCAAGGAACAGATGGATAGATAAATAAAATGTAATATATTCACATACGAGAATATTGCTAGGCAAACAACAGGAAAAAAAGTCCTGATACATGTGACAACATGGATGGATCTTGAAAACATTTTGTTAAGTGAAAAAAGCCTGTCACAAAAGCTCACATAATCTATGATTTTATTTATGTTAAGTGTCTAGAATAGGCAAATCTACAGAGATTAGATTAACGGGTGCGTAGGGCTGGGGATAATGTGGGATGGTGGTAACAGGTATGAATTTATATGAGGGAGAATTCTAGAATTCAGTTAGAAAGATGGTTGCATTTCTCTGTGTATATATGAAAAACATTAAATTGCACCATTTAAATAGATGAGTTGTATGATATGTGAATTATATCTCAATAAAGCTGTTTTCTAAAAACAGAATTAAGCAAAGCAATTGAGGGATATTTTCTCTCCTAGCTCCAAAGAGAGCTTTCTTCACTCCCCTGGCGTGGTGTTGGCCTGCTGTTCAGAGCAATGTACAAGAATGTTTGCAACATGGGGATTTGTAACTTAGGCAGTAGCTCTATGTGTCTTGTAAGTGAGCATCTCCTACAAAAATTAGCCAATAAAACTACAGTCTAGCATCATTCATTCATTCCTATAACAAACATGTGCTGAGTACTCTGCTGTCGATAGTTCGCATCAGGAAGTCAGGTTCACGCAAGGAAGCTGGATTCTAACTAAGGAGCCAGGTTCCCATCAGGGATCCAGGTTCACACCAGGGAATCAGGCTCTCACCAGGGAGCAACGTTCAAAAAGACACTTTGATGTGCTGCAAACCCTAATTAGGTCTATTTTAGATCCCAACCTGCATCTCCCTGAACTGAACCGGAACACATCTTTCCTCATTCTTTTCAAATGTATGCCCTTAAACAGATGGTTTCTTTTAAAGGAAGAGTAAACAAACACGCAAACATTTGAAGTTTTCAAATAAATTAATGAGTGTACTTTATGAAGATTTCTAGCACAGTTTCAAAGAGGATATTTGTGTGGCACATTGAAATGTTTCTTTACTGAATAGCAGATACAAGAACTTTAAGACAAAGAAACTTAGAATAGAAGTGTCCCATGCAGCCACTATCAGTGTGGGGAGAAAGTGTTTCTGGGAAGACAATAAAATGTGTGGCCTTTCTCTATGCCAGGCATGGTGCTAGTGCCCAAGTGAGATGAGGTCACAGATCAGAGACCCAGACTCTGCTTTAGAGGGGGGCAGCATGCTGGCAAGAAGGCAAGTCAAGGGGCAAAGGAAGTTCCAGTCACAGACATCTGATATTTGCACATGGCACTGGAAGGAATAGAGATCTGCAGTCATCTCTGTTGGGTCTGATTTCTTTTCAAGGATTTTACAAATAGACCACCTTTTGAGAAAAAGCTCCTGTTGTGGACTCTACAAAGCTGGGACACATTGTTTTAATATGGAAATCAACTTCAAATGCAAACCAAGAACACGGGGTCAGGTGTTGCGCATTTAAGCGTGGCAAATTCCTATGATAAAACCAATGGAGCTGTGCGGGAGCTGATGTTTCCTCTTGGCCTTGTGTTAATTGTTATGCACTTGTGTTCCGAGGCCTTGAATTATTCATGAGGCCAGATATAAAATATGATGATTGGAAATTCCAGATGTGGCATCTGAATGTGCAGAAATGCCTCATCTGCTTCCAGGAAACACAGACTGGACTAAGGAGCTCGTGGGATCCTCAGGGCTTTAGGGCAGCAGGAGGTGGCAGGAAAGGGAGGTGAGGGGCCAGAGAAGTGAAATCAATAGGCGAAAGAAGATAAGTTTTGCTCTCGGAGTCAGTGGTAGCTGGATGAGCAACAAATGAGCTAAAATATCAGTGGAAAAAGAATAGCCTCAGTTAGGAGGAAGAGCCGGATACGTGCTGAATGAGTGAGTGAATGAATGAATGTTGAAATGTGTACACATGAAGGGGAGAGGGGAGGAAACTAGCTTTTGGGGGTCCCTCCTGTCATTTTATTTAATTCCCACCACCATCCAACGTGGCGAGGTAGACATACGCTTTGCTTTACTTTGTCCTTAGGACCTTGTGATATGGATGTCAGCAATATTGTTTTATAGTTTAAGAATCTGGGGCAACATAAGAGTCCTGAAGTTGATTGGCCACTGCGGACCCCAGATCATGATTCCCCACGCTCCATGGCCAGACCTGACTTGGGGACATGAGGGGACCCACGAGCGTAGGCACTGTTGTTTCTGTCTTTCCTCCGTGGATGCGGACGTGCTTTCTAGCCAGCCCTGCCAGCTTGAAGGACCAGCTCAACTACTGGAATCAAAAGAGAACCCGATAACCTCCTGCGGCCTCTCCCCCTTGGCTGATCTTGGCAGACCTGGTGTGGAAAGGGCACCTCCTGAGTGGAAGCAGGTCAGCCTCTCTCGGAGGGCAGCCTGGCACTCTACCGAAATGCAAAACATCTGGCGACTTGGACGCAGCCATCTTGGTTGAAAAACGTAGATATGAACAAAACCAAGCATGTGCTCCAGCCAGGTGTGCTAGAGCAAGAAACCGAAAACAATCCAAGAGTGCACCATCTGTTTGAGCTGGTGAAGTACAATTCTCTGGCCAGAGAGGCAGTGCTTAAAAAGGCAGGGTCTGGATTTCAAGTTTGTCACCTACTGGCTGTATGGTCTGAGCACCTTTCTAACCTGTCCCAGCCTTAGTGTTCTCATCTGCGGGGATGACTGCTGCCTCCAGATTGGGCTGTTGTAAAGATTAACACATGTTTAGAAGAGGGCCGGCATCCTGTCAGGAGTGAAGAAATACTATAAATACATAAATCACATTTCATGCTCCATAAATACACCATCATCAGTAAGATCTGACCTGGCTGGGTGGCTAACAAGTCAGTTTAAAGGGGATGCTGATCTCAGAGATTGGGGCAAAGACTGCCTCCTAATCCTACCACTCTGAAAGCAAAAGAAGTTGTCCCCTCAGGACACCTCTGAGCAGCCAGCAGGGGTCTGGGTAGAAGCCAGGCTGTGGAGCCAGGCTCTTGGGGCTTGGAGCAGAAGTAACATGGACTCAGCCAGCAGCCCAGGACAGTGGAAGTGGTGCTGGGAGTTTGGTGCCTTGCACTGGGAGGAGCGTGGGGAAAGGGACTTCCTTAAATGATCACTGATGTTCTTACCCAACAGACTTCCTACCTTCAGCATATCAAGTTTTTTTTCTCTTGTGTTTTTCTTTGATTCATATATCAAAAATTTATAGAGGGTTTCTTATGCGCTGGACAGCGTCAGGATTCTAGGTACACAGAGACACAGAAAAGTACCATGTTTCAAAGAGCTTGTGGTCAGGGGGGAGGAGGGGGGAGTGGGTAGGGATATGGGTAAAAATGAGAATTAACTTGTGGCATATACTGGTACAAATTTCCCAATGTTATATGTGATTTTGAGATGTATATAAATTGTACCAATAAAGAATTCAATAAAAAAAAGAGCTTGTGGTCAAATGGGAGAGATGGCGAAGCAAATAATTACAGGGTAAATGTGAGCAGCTCCACGTGACCGGTTCATTTGTCATTAATTCCTCACTTTCCCCAGCCTAGTACCTAGTAAGCTCACTCTCTGGTGTGACGGTAAGAGAGTCTTAGAAGGCGCCACGAACAGGGTTTTGGAGGATGAACAGGAGTTGGGACCCAGGCAGTTTAAGATGTCTACAACATAGTTGCAGCTATAAATTTTGAAGTCATGGGAGGTCAGTATGTTAGTTCTCAGTACAGGGAAGGCAAAAGGAAGAGGGGCAAGAAACTGTGGACAGTGTCTCCTTTCCTTACCCTGTCACTCTGGCCATTTTCTTCACATACTCTGTCCTGATTACTGTACGCATAACCCACTTGCCTGTCTGTGTGCTGTCCAGGTCCCTATCTTAGCTCTTACAATAGTGTTTAGCTTTAATTATTGTTGAATGAATGTTCATTGAGTAAACTAATAAATGTGTGACAAAGAGGAAGGGGAGAGTGGGGTCAAAGCACCCAGACCCACTGTCGCTCTTTGCGTGGGACTACGTTCGTTATTCAACAGGAATATAAAAAGACAGCCTCATGTGTTTTTTTAAATTGTCTATTAGCCATCCTTCGAAAGAGTAAAATTAAACAGAGGGAATTAATTACTTTTTAAAGTTTACTTCATTGTTGTATCCGAAACAGTGCAACTTCAACATGTAACCATTATAAAGTATTAGTGGGATTTCTTTTTTCTAAAGTAAGCCTTTGAAATGCCACATGTGTGCTCTCCTTAGTCTCCTCCCAGTCCAGATTAGCCACATTTCAAATGCTCAGCTGCTCCAGTGGGTAGTGGCTGCCTACGGGACAGCTAGGCCTGAGGGCTCCGTTCTCTTACACACTGCGGACTGTCAACAGCGGAGGCTTGGATCTGGTGCTGGATTGCTCACCCTGGGAAGATGTCCAGTGCAATGGGAATATGTTTTATGATAATGCTATTTGTACCTCTGCTCTGTCTCTTCATGTCAGTCTTAGCAAGCTGGCTCCTTTGTCTTTGCCTCACGCACAGAGACAGCCTTCCCAGGCCCCTCCCTACCTCTCCGCCTGCGGCTCTTGTCCCTGCCTCTTCCCCTGTGCTTTCCCCTGCAGCTCCTTGAGGCTTCGGCATTTTCCACAGCATATTTGCATTGACCAGTCGTGACAGTGAGACCCAGTTCCATGGGCCAATTTAAATATCTGCACCAAGGGAAATGAGGACGGGGTTGCGACTGTAACGCAGAGGCATCAGGGTCCTCATGGGCCCATTGGATCCTCCTCAAAGCACCTCTGCACTCCAGGCCTGCGGCCAAGTGCACCTGGCCCCTCCTGGGACAGGCAGAATGAAGAGCTTTGTACATATGAGGGCCCGCGAGCCACACAACAGCCCTGCGTGACAGGCACAATCACTGCTCTAATTTTACAGGGAAAGAAGCAGAAGCACAAAGGGATGAGGTCATTTGCCTGAGGATTTATGGCTAGTGAGAGGCCAGTCCAGAGCCCAAAGCTGTCTCACCTCAGGACTGTTCTCTTCATCTGCTGGGCTGTAAGAAAGATGCATGCAAAATACGAATGAGAGGCTAGGCTTGCTTCTCTTTGGGTGTGAGCCATGGGAGAAGGTGGGCCCAGAAGGTAGGTGGGGACTTCGAATAAGAGCTTGGGGAGTGACAGGACGTGATTAGAGGGACAGGGGCAGCATGTCGCATACGGATCCCTGCTGTCCTTCTCTGAGGCACCCTTAGTGTTGTCAGCTCTTCGACAGAGCTGAGACCCACCCCCCAGGCTGCTCTATTACCTCGGTGTCTGCCTCCCGTGTGCTGGGTTTACAGGCGTGAGCCACTATGCCCGGCACTGTGGTATGTGGTATTGATTGCTGGTGGGCATGAGTCACCACGCCCAGCATTGTATGTGGTTACTGGGATCGAACTCAGGACCTTGCGCTTGTGAGACAGGCGCCAGAACTGCTGAGCTAAATCTCTGGCCCGAGAGAAACATTTTTAACCATGGAGGCAGGTCTCAGGCAGAGGTGTTTCTCCACACAGATGGGAGCAGGAGGCGAGTGTCAAGGGCGCTGTGGGGAGAGGAACAGGGTGAGCAGAGACACGAAGCCCCACAATCACAAGGCTCATTCTGGGAATTGAAATACAGCCAGAGAGGAGGATGTGCCAGACAATAAGCAGACGCCGCTTTGTTGCTAGACTGGCCGGCTGACCTTGGGACAAGCTGTCTCCCTGGTTATGAAAACGTCCCCTCCATCTGTACAATGAGGGGCTCAGATGAGAGGATTCTCATGGGACTTTCCAGCTGAGGAAGGTGGTTTCTTGTCATCCAACCTTTTCCAGCAAGGAGTAGACAGCTACTGGGTAGGATCGTAGCCTTTGATGGACTTTTGAACCAGATGAACTTGCGAGACCTTTCCAGCCCTCTGATGGCCCTATTGTGGCATTCTGGGACCTATCTTGGCCGGTGGGGCTATGCCATGCAGCTGAGGATGCCATACTGGACATCTGTCCCCTTTCCTGCATCCCAAGTGGGACCCATGTTGGCTTCATGTCCATACAGGGGCTGCCTGTTAAATGACTTATTTTTAGAGAGGAAGCACAGAAGTATTCCCCATCTCTGTCTAATAAATGGTCAGAAGTCCCTGAAGGGCCAAAAGGCGGCACCTGGCCATGGAGCGCTGACAGCAGCCAGCTGCAGGATCTGGCTTCTGCTACAGTAACTCAGTATCTATTGGAGATGCTGCTTTCCCGTGCTCGCAGACTGTCATGGCAAGAACGCCCTTCTTCGGTGGGAGCCGATTCCCAGAGAAGCTTATGAACTATCCAGGTGATATAGAGAAGGTGGCCACGCACCTAGAGGCCACGTGCCTAGAGGCCACGACGGATTGGAACACCTGCTGCCCCTCATCCTGCCCCTGCCGCTCCCTCTGGTCGCAGAATTGGAGGTGGTGGGAAAAGCATAGAGCAGGAATGTGGACCTGGGGACCAGGCTTCCGGTCTGGCTCTGCTACGTCCTCAGCCGGGAGAGGTGGGAGATGGCGGTCTTCTCCCTGAGCCTCTGCCTTCCCTGCATATATTCAGGCTCATAGGCCCCAGAGGCCTCAGTGGGGACAGGGCAGCGCTGTCTGCGGTGCCCTCGCGCAGTGTGGGTGCTAGGTTACTGACGCTGCATCCTCACTTGTAAGTGAAGGGCAGAGAATATGTTCAAAAGAGAGGGCATTGGTTTTGATATGTTAGTCTTTTCAAGGCAACTGGCTTTCCAGGAATATACCTCTTGCCTGACTCGCAAGGGAAGGGAAGAAAGCTGGGTTCTCCGGTAATTCGCCCATTTCTCACATCGCTCCGTTTGTGGGGGGCTGCCCTCCTGTGCTCTGTGGAGCCAAAGAAGCTGGTTGTAAGGTGACCCAGGGGGTGGCACAGGCTCATTCCCGAGAAGGCCGACAGTGCTGGCCTCCGGACAGTCAAGGATGCCATGGGCCGAGGCCTCGGAGTCAGGCAGGCCTGGGAGCCCACTCCAGTTCTGCCACTGCCTTGCTTGGTGACGTAGAGTAATTTCCTTGTCTAGACGCAAATCTCTCATCCATAAAATGAGAAATAATATTGGCAAGCTCAGGGTGCTGTGAGAATTAGCAATGATGATGCAAAGTACCTGGTGCTAAAGAGTAAGGCATGTCACACTCAGGGTGTACCTGGGGTTGCTTTTCAAGGAGACATTATAGGGAACAGCCAAGCAGCATCAGCCTAAATGTTCCGCAAGGGTCCAGAGACACACTCATTTCCTATGTGGACACAGGAAATACATCTTTTTAAAAATTAGTACTGATCAAATATTTATCAAGTGCCTGCCATGAGCTCAATATCAAGTGCCATGGTGACTTGAAAGAGAGTAACAGAAAACCTGTCAGTTACACATACGGAGGATCTAAGGAGGCTCCACCTCTGAAAGCCTAGGACAAGGCGGTTTTGTGCCTTGGGGGGAGTATGGAGGTGGAACGAGGTAGGCAGAGGATTCAGCTTAAGCTCGAATGCCAACTCTCGAGCTATGTTGCTCAGGCTGAGAGGAAGAAGTGTCTCCGGGTGACTTCTTGATATTCAGATGGGGAACACAGCAGCATCTGGCCAGCTACTTGTTTTTCTTGCTTTCCAGAGAAAACGAACCCTCCTGCCATTTGTAGGACCTGCACTCCGTGGAAGGGAGCGCGGGTGGTAGAGTGTGATCTCAGGAGTGCACAGCTCCTGATGGGCAAGGTCTCTAGGTCCAAGGTGCTCATTCTGCGGTGTGCAAGGCGGGGCAGAATGGGGCCCTCTGTAAGAGGGTCCACGTCTGAAGGGATCCTAATGGCCCCTAATTGTGCCAGCTCTGTTTCCTCCTGCCTGCACCCTCTTGCTCTGTCTCCAAAGAACTAGCTGAAGTCCTACCCCAGATTTGCTAGGACACTACTGCTGATCCCAAGCTCCAATCTGAGTCATAGCTACTGACCTTGATACCTACTGATCAGGCTCAGAGGGTCCTTTGGAGGCCATGAATAGGGTGCTGGCACTACTCCCTGGCCTCGTTGTATCTTAGCCTAGAAACCCTTCTCCCTACGCCTGCTTTTCTGTCTTCCTTTGGTGTCTGTCCACAGTGGAGTCTCTGCCTTGCTTCAGTCTCCCTGCAACTCCCCAGGGGCACTCACTGTCTGCTGAAGGCTGAGATGATCAATGGAGGAGGTAGCAGGGAGCACTGCTAAGAGTCAGGGCACCAGAGTGCTCCCCAGTTCTGTCACATACTTTTCCTACTGCAGGAAACACATACGACACACAATGTGTCATTTTAATAATTTTAAATGAACAATGTAATGCAAGTTATTTTTATAAAAATAGTGTTCACTGCAGCTTCGGTACCCTCCTCTATATCTTTTCATAAGTCTTTTTATTCTACAAATATTGATCGCCCACGTTATCTTCAAAACTATGCTAGGGACTTGATCTGTGCTCTTCACAATTATGCTAACATGATATAAATTTGAAAAGTGATTGACTGTCTTGTGATAGAATAAGTGTTTGCATCCTGGGAGAAGTTTGTAGCTGGCCCCCTAGATGGTGGCATTTAGAGGTGGGGTCTTGGAATGGTAATGGGGTTTAAATTAGATTATGAAGATGAGACTCTCATGGTGGGATAAATGACCTTCTATGAAGAGAAAGAGGGAGGCTAGAGTGCGTGTAGCTCAATGGTAGAGTATGTGCACAGCATGGGGAGGCCTTTGGTTCAGTCCGTGGTGGGGGAGAAAGAGGGAAAGGGAGAGTTGGATCTGGACTTCTTCTGCTGCTGTGTGAGAAGACAGACTCCAGCGAGCCAAGCAGACAACCCTCACTAGGAACTGAATTGGTTGCCACCTCGCTCTTGGGCATCATAGCTTTCAGAACCAAGAGAAATAAGTTCCTGAAGTTTAACCCACTTTGTCTGTAATATTTTCACATAGGAGCCTGAGCAGACCAAGAGCTATCTCAAACAATTTGTAAATAGCATCTAAATGGAGTGGGTTTTTTTTTCTCTATTTTAAAGTACATTTCCAGCAAAACCTTGGTCTACAAATTTCATTTGTTGAACTTATGTAAAATCTCCTTCCTACACTACCTCATTGTCAAGCCAAATAGCCAATTCAGACGTACTTTCAGCCAAAACAGCCTGACATCATTTTAAAATTCAAATAAACCTGCTAATGTGCATTTCTGTGGCTACTTCTGAATGTTAAGAGAGACTGGATGGACACATCCAGTGATGATGGGCACAGCGTGCGCCCTGGCACCTGCCGGGCCCCTCCCTTACTGCTTGTATTCCATGTCACCCTCAGGGTCTTCTCCCTTTGGATCCACACAATCTGCAACGATGCCTTTGATCAGCACCGTGAGCTCTCCACCCCTCACGGTGAGGCCCCCTAGAAGGCATGAGGCCTGCCTTTCACTTGTGAAGTCAAGGAGGCAGCAGATTATGGAGCAGGGGCTGAGAACGGCTATCCTGATGGTCCAGGCAGACCACACAGGAGTTGAGGATCAGGGAACGAGTTCTTTTACCACTTCTAGTGTGTGGGCAACCCTTGGGAGGTCTTCAGCTATCCTGAAAGGTCTGAGTATCCAGGTTTGAAGATAGTTGCAGGGGATGACTCCTGAGGGCGGGTCCCTCCTAATATTTGAGGATTTGACATCTTGGGTCAAAGCCTATGCTGAGGGTCCATCTAATCCCCATTTTCTCCATGGACAGGTTTCTGCGTGGTACCCAGAGCGAGAGAGAGAGAAGACAGACAGGCAGACAGAGACACAGAGACACAGGGAGAGAGACAGAGAGCCTCAAATCATTTACTTTGGAGGTTTCACTCTAGAGACATAAAATCCACACACTATACCCTGTGTGATATTTTCCTCTGAACTGAATTCCACTACCTGACCCACTTGCCATGTGAATAAATTCTTTTCAAAATGTTAAAACAGATACTTTAGATTACTGAATCAGAAATTTAAAACCCATCCATAGGGGCCAGAGATATTTTTAGCTCATTGGTTCCAGTCCCTGCCTAGCAAGCGCAAGGTCCCTGGTTCGATCCTGGTAACCACGTACAATGATAAAATATAGGGCGTGGTGACTCACGCCCACCAGCAATCAGTACCACACCCCAAATGCCGGGCATGGTGCCTCACGCCTGTAATCCCAGCACTCGGGAGGCAGAGAGGCAAGAGGTTGCTGAGTTCGAGGCTTACCTGGGCTACATAGTGAGCTCAGGGCCAACCTGAACTACAAAGCGAGACCCTGTCTCAAAAAAAAAAAAAAATCCATAGACTGGCACAGAGGGCCGGGCCTCCAGCTGCATAAGCAGCCATTCTGGCGCGCTCTTGCCAGAAGCCTGTGCATCTTCCTTCCTACTGGTTTCGTTGTTGTTTCAACAGCCTCTGCCTGGGTGGCTGTAGGCTGCACGGGCCATGTCTGCCTATGTTGCTTTAGGCGGGAATGTTTGGAGAGGTCTGGTACCTCAACTCCTATGTTAAATGGCTTCGGGAGCTAGTTCTTTTACAAAGAGACCCTCGTGCTATGGAAACACACACACACACTTTCACTTTTTGGTGGAGAAGATTATCAGTAGACACTCAGTCTGTATGCACCACAGTCTGGCTTCTGTGTTCTGGGTTCTCTTTAAGTGGGGCGGCCCGGATATGATACTATAAAAGGGAAAGTAGGTCACGGCCACGGGCTGGCAGTGCTCAGCACAAATCAGGTGCATGCGTGTGTGTGTGTGTGTGTGTGTGTGTGTGAAACCTGTCACCCATTGGCTTGTGCACACCCACATGGCCACTCTGCCCACATCCAAGGCTGAGACAGAGCCCCCATTCCTGGGCAACGCATTTTATTATGACCACCAAAATGCCCTGGGCAAGCTTTTTCTTTGAAGTTAGCAGCTTTTTAAAGGGAAAGTGAGGTTTGTAAAAAGCCATGGGTGTTATATAGCTACATCATCCATCTTCTCTGAGGTTTGGGGCTGGTTGAGTTCCTCCATGTAATTTATTAAAAATGGGGACCTGAGAGGCTGCCTGAGCCTACAAGGTTTCTCTTGGCCTCTGGACGGGCGGAGGATACGCTGTCCTGGCCAGGTGTTTGAAGCCTCTGGCTAGGCTGAAAGTTGTCAGTGACTTGTTGACCCACAGCTTGGGTTCTGTGGTGGGAGGTGAGTGATTTCAGAGGAGCCCTGGTCTATAGAGGCTCGGTTCACTCATTTCTATTGTATGAGGAAAAATCAAAGTTCTGAAGCTATTTGTCTTCAACAAACAAACATTCATTGTTCACAATTTAGGAGGTTGGCAACTCCAAGGTCAGATTTGGTTCTGGTGAGAATTTGTTCCTGCTTCAGAGATGGTGCCTTTTGGCTGTGTCTGCATATGGCAGAAACAGGAGAGGCAGCTCTCTGAGGTCCACGATAAGGGTACTAACCCCAAAATCACCTCTCCTAATAGCTTCCAGTTCCTAATAGCGTCGCATAGGGGACTAGGATTTGAACATATGAATTTCAGGAAGAGGGTGCAGGCATTCAGACTGTAGCGCTATTCATCCTCCCTGCGCGCTCAGGCTGAGGCCAGACGCGAAGCTCTGACCATACCCTTGGTACCCTCTCCTTCACTCCCTCGGCCCTGAGGGCACGAGACAGGTCCACTTCACTCTCTTTTCTACTGTACTTGTCTTGCAGTCTTCTTCCCATGGAAAACAAGAGTCACTGCTGGGCACAGAAAGTATGTGTGAGACACACACAGCTACACAGGCAGGTGGCCATTACCCCGCCCACCCTCCAGCCTGTCCTCATTCATAGGTAAAACCATGCACGTAGCCTCCCCTGCAAGGCCCCATGCCCATCTTCATCCAGGTAAGCCACAGCAGGAGCTCCCTGCTCCTCCCGGCTGAGGGCTGAGGTGGAAGGAGTCCCCGGTGGCCAGCAGTGTTCCCGCACAGGTCAGAGCCTCCCAGCTCTAGTTCTAACGCAAACCACTTTTGGAAGAGCCAGGGCATAAGGAAATGCTAGTGACAGATATGGTTCGGGGACATGGCTTAGGAGCAGGGGAAGCCTGCGGGGACCTTATTTCAGGTACCATCTGGGCTTTTTTTCCAAGTGGGCAGGAGACTCCTCTGTGCTGTGGTCATGTACCAAGCTCCAGCACAGTTCTGCTGGAAGAGCTCACTGTGGTGGCCTAGTCTTGGCCTCTGTGTGGCCTGGGTACCTTGAACTCTTTGGATCCAAACAGACAGACAGACAGACAGAAAATTTACCCCAGGATGGATCACACTAGAATGGCAACCACACCTAATTTATTAGAGGATTCACATGATGGTATGTGGGACTGCGTGGGCTGATGATAGTTTGATAAGATTTCAGACTTGGAGGTGATGGATTAAGATTTGGGGATATTGAGATGGGATTAATGCATTCTTCCTGTGAGAAGGACAGGAGATTTTGAGAGGACAGGGTGGCCTGTTGTGGCTTTGGCACTGTCAGTTCAAAATTCGTGTCCACCTGGAGCCTTGGAAAGTAGCCTTATTTGGAAATAGGGTCTTTGAAAATGGAAGTAGTTAAGGGTCTTGAGATGAGCTTACCCTGTATCTAAATTCAACAACTGTTGCCTTTATGAGAAGTCAAAGGGAGATTTGGTAATAGAGAGGATCAGGATGTGAAGACAGAGACAGAGGTAGTAATGGTGCTGCCTTAGACCAGCCATGGCACTCCCGGAGCCACCGGAAGGAGAGGACAGAAGTCTTTCCTGGAGCCTCAGAGCATCCTGACCCTGCTTGTGCCTTGATTTCAGACTCACGGCACTAACTTGTGAGACAATGCGTTCCTGTTACTTTAAGCCACACACTCTGGAGTCATTTGTTACTCCAAACTGAGGATGTTAAGACAGATTTTGGTACAGGGACACTGAGAATTCCTATCCATGCTGGACATAAAGCCACCAAGAACCCATCATTTCTACAGACAAAAGAGGCCCCTACAGCCAGTGGAGGCTCTTTCTTGGCTTCTAAAACACCCCACATGGAGGTTAGTGAGCTTGGGTGGGGAATGCTGCCTGCCAGCCGGACGGACCTGAGCCTCAGGGTGCACACAGATGATGCCACAGCAGGGCGTGGAGTGAGGGAAGGCGCTGGTCTCTCGGCTAAGAAAGACCTGACGTTGCCACTTGGATGTTTGATGTTTGGGAGATTCTTGGATGGTTCTGGTGTCAGTGTGCGGATCTGTCCAATATGTACAGCAATCTACCTGGCCGAGCTAAGGAAGAGCTTGTGAGATCTGCACTGGACACACAGGGCGAGGCCTGTCCTTCGGGATCACTAATGCTGATGCCGACTTGTGTGCCTCTGTCCCTGGGAGTCCCACTGTCCCCTTTGTATGGGCAGCCCCATAGGTGCGTCCGCCCCTCTGTGGCCGCTGCGGCGTACCTACATTCCACACTGTGTCAGGGACTCTCAGCCACTAGCCCACTGAATCCTCCCTGCTGCTCCGGGAGATACCATTGCAGTTTAGAAAGAGGGAAACTGAGGCACAGAAAATTCAAGTCATTGGGATTCAGACCCAGTTGGCCAATGCAATTCTGAGGCTGGAGCTGCTCAGCACGATCACCAAATAGGCTGTATTCTCAGTGCCACATGTTTTGTTTCTGTGGGAAGCTCTGTCCTATGCCTCCTATGCCAGAACCAACAGCCTCTGGGGCCTGATGTCCCACACTGGCAGGTGGTGGTGAAGAATCCTGCAAGGTGTGAAGTGTGGCTGGGAGGAGTCTGCAGGGGCCGCACTCTGGCACTTCCAGGTCCGGGAACTCTGAGGTTGTTCTTGGACTTGCTCATCCAGAGACAGGCTGAGGCCCTGGGGCTCTGGGGATGCCCGAGGCATGGCCCTGGGCAATGCCAGCCTTTGGTTCCCCTGTTGCCTCCCTCAGGCTACTCTCCACATTAAAGTAATCAAATGTTAGCCACTGCCACTCTGCTCAGAACTGGCCAGATCCTACCCCCTTCCCTCCCCATGGTCATGTGCTGGGGCAGTCTGCTGTCTGGAGAGACCTGAGCTCACGCTTCCTCTTCCCTCCCTTCTGGCAATCACCTCCTGGTTGTGGCTGAATACACTAAGGCCACACCTTCCTCGAACCTTTGCACCTGCTGTTCCCTCTGCCTGGGACATCTCTGACCTCCTACTTCGCTGATTCCCTTTATCCATGTTGCTGTTTTCCTTGGTACCTAATTAAAATTATGAGTCATTTCCTGGCTGCCTAAGTAAAACTGTCGCCCTCCCAGGCCCAGCAACGCCCCCTCCCCTTTCCCTTTTGTTTCCTTCATGAGTCCCATGTGATACGCTGCATGTTTCATTTGCATATTTGTTTACCTTACATTTACTGGAACTCTAGCAAAAGCACTGAAGGACAGGGACTCACGGTCTGTTTGCTCACTGCTATATAGTCTAGCACCTGGAGCACTGTCCAGCACGTGGATAATGGGGATTCTTAAGACGGTGCAATGTAATCATGTTTGGCACGGCACGCAGTAGGTGGTCAGTAAGTGCTACTATTCTCACTCTCTCAGACACAAAAAGTGATTTTAAATTTAAAGGGAAGTTTTGTGGTAAATGGGAACAGAGCCATCGAGACCTTTCTAACCACTCCAAGTCCCAGTTCTGAGTGGCATTTGGAACTCACTGACAGCCCATAGGGTGCTTATTTGTTTTTCACGCTCTCCTCTCTCTAGCCGCTGGGCCTTTGCACATGCTACTCTTAAAACGTCTCTTCCTCCATGGAGCCCACCCAGACTCCTGAGACAGAGTCACATCTCTCCGATACAACACTCCCCCAGTGTTCCCCTCTCTGCCTGCTGAGCTGCTATCTGCCCACTAGACTACAGGATAGAAGCCAGATCCAGGTCTGGCACAGCACACGATAGGTCTACAGTAAAGATTTACTGTTGAATGAGTTTATACTCCAGGAGCCCAAATGCTTCCAAATAGACATACCCTTAGGCGGCTAATGTAGGTGATCTGAGCCGACAAGTTCTGTTCCCACCCCTGCCTGAACTTAGGATGGGCAGAGTGAGCGTCACCCCTAGCTCGTCTTGGAGGGACACAGATGGCTGTCATACAAACACCATATATAAAAACACTTCCCTATTTTCCTACCAAGGTAGTGGTTCCAACCCCAGTAGCTGGGCTGGGCCCTGCACCCCTGTCTTTCAGCCCTGCATTTGTGTGGGTGTTCCTCCTTCCAGATCCTCCACCCAAGTGGCTGCCGTCGGCTGAGGCTGAGTAGAATAAGGCTTCTGGGAGAAAGCAGCCTGGCAGAGAGAGGGGAAAATGTGGGTGCTAGGCAGCCAGGCGGGAAGCAAACTGTGGCTTCATCTGCAGGGGTCCTGCCAGGCTCTGTGTATCTCAGACCTGGAGTTTTAGTCTGAACAAGAGCTTGCCATTTAGTTAGTCCCCACCCGGGCTGCTTGTGGGGTTAGGAGAGGCCACGAGAGGCTGCCAGGGGCGGAAGAGGGCTGCGGTGCTGGGGGTGGGGTGAATCTCCCACTTCCACTCTTGTTGACTCCTTATCTTGCTGTCTCTCCTTCCTCTTCCATTAGCCAGGACGCTCTCCTAGCCATGCGCCCTGTCCTCTTCTGCCAGCTCTTCCAATATAAAACACTGAACACAGGGCTTTGTCATACCAAGAGCTCCTGATTTTAGCTCTTCAGGAACCTTATGGAAGGCCTTCTCTGTAAGGCCAATGCAGGCCCTCATTTATTTCCCAGGCCAGCCCTGTGAGGTGGAGTTCAGAGACCTCCTTCCATAGGTCACAGCCCTGTGAGGTGGAGTTCATAGGCTCTCCTTCCATAGGACTCGGGAGCCTCGGTGGCCTGAGGCTGGTTCAGGTGCACAGAGCTG
Organism: Thryonomys swinderianus; assembly: GCA_004025085.1. Lineage (NCBI taxonomy): Eukaryota > Metazoa > Chordata > Mammalia > Rodentia > Thryonomyidae > Thryonomys > Thryonomys swinderianus. Next base: position 17,301 of record PVIC010005911.1, on the reverse strand, counting down.
GTCCGTAGCAGGCAGAGCTGTATTTAAATCCAAGTCTCCTTCATTGCTACTCTTTTATACTAGATAGAAGTGCTACAAAGCTTGATCTTGCTTTATGACTGAGTGTTGAGTCCTTAATTGTTAAGATTTACAGGATATTCATTCTTGGGTGAAGTGAATCTGGGAAAAATCTAACAAATGTCCCCTTGCTAAGAGGATGCTTCTTTTCCTTGGCTAGTTCTTTTCTCTCCTGGGGGCTTCATTCATGGAATATTCAGCCTTCCCCCTCAGTCCTCTTCCTTCTCTGTTCTCTTGCTTTGTGGGGAGAGTTGTCTCTGTCCTGTGCACCCTAAGATTATGAGGTGAATTTATATAATCCTAAAGTTGAGAATTAAGAGAGGGAGATTATTTTCCCACTGATAGAAACCATCCTTTATTGGTCAGAAATGTGACATTTTGGCTTCTTACTTGTTTATCAAATGGGTCCCAAACTGGGCATGAAAGAAGGCTGTACTTATCAGATGTTTTTGAAGACTGACAACTCTGTGATATCATTCCCCTTGCCTGGGTGCAGGACGCATGCTCAATGAACCCACTCTGCACACAGACTGTGCCCATGCCATGCGTGTTATCTGAAGAAAGAATGTTCCTGTCCTTTTAGACCTTACAGCAAGCCAGGGAGACTCCTTCAAGCCAAAAAATGCTTCCAGGTGTACTGGAACATCTTGCCTTCTCCTGAGTTACATGGGCAGTTTTGTAATGATCTACTGGAAGCGATATTCCCACTGATAAATTGCCATCCATCAATGGAAAGCCCAATCTCAGAATATTGGAGTACAGTCATAAATATTGTCCACTTGAAGTCTGAACCTATGCACTCTAGACTGTGTTCTTTCTTTAGTGAATCAGATAGTCTTTTGTGGTCTTCCGCAAGCTCAGGGGAATCACAACTCCCTGGGTTTTTCTAGCCTTGCACTGTGCCTGAGTCTTTGTTCATCTTCAGCGTAACCCTGGACAAAGGTTCTCACTATCCCCATTCCACAGGTAAAGAAAATGAGGCTCAGAGGATGTAAGTGACTTCTCAAGATGACTTAGATTGCATTTAAAACCAATCTGTGGGGGCTCCAAAGCCATGTTCATCCTTGCACATCTCACTGCCTCTCAATAAACATGAGAGCGTTAAATCCTTGACATTCACGAGAGTAATCCTGAGATATCTGGGAGCTCGCGATTTATAAATTCCACTTTAGCAGATAATCGCCCCCATAAAATGCTTCTTTTCTCACTGAGCTACATCCCTTCCTGGTCCTCTTTATGTCCCCTCTATTTCCATTACTGGCAGTCCTGGCTAAGGTTCTTTTCGGGGCAGTTTGCTCGTTTTCTGGGGATTGTGCAGGGAGTTTAGGTGGCAAGAGAACAAGACAGCCTTGCCGAGAGATGCACGCTGGACTGTGCGGAGCTTGCTGCACGCCATGCTCTCTAGGCCACACGGCAGCCCGGCCCCCTGGAGCACATGGCAGAAGTCAGGTGGGCGTGTTCCGCTGCTGAGAGCACGTATGTACACACACACACATTTCACACCAACACAGCCCTGCATTCCGGGCAGAGATATTAACAGTGCTGCTCCCAGGAGACCGGCAAATGATAGCAAACCTCAAAGCATGGTTTAAAATGAAATTTTAGGTTGTACATTGATGAACACTTGTTTTCTTAATGTTATGCCTTTCATAATGACTGTTAGAATAAGTGGAGTGAGGATAGCAAAGCCTGATTTCACAGAAAACATGCCTGATTTTTCCATCAATGGCGATGACAGATAGTTTCCTCTGTAGCTAGAGTGAAGCCAACAAAATGAGCCACTTCAAAGGAAAACATCAGCGCCCTAGTGATTGGTGATGGCTAAATTAGGGACGCGTTGGCCTGGAGCATACGAAGCGGGCTGGAGAGGCAGGAGTCCAGGATGGAGAAACCTGAGGTCAACTCTCGAGGGGACGGAAAGCTTCAGAGAAGGGATGCCTTGTGTTCTGACGCACAGACAAAAGGGTAGGAGAGAAAACCAACTCTGCTTTGGTGTCGGTAATTATGTGCAGAACAGACTGTATAGTGTCAAGAGAATTTAGTGTACAGGAGAGATCCCTCTGGGAAGAATTAACCAAATCTTCTTTGAAGAGGTGCCTATACAAACAGGACCCACTGCTGCTACAATCAAATATCCTTCTAGGGCTTTTTCTTTTAACTTGAAAACTTTTTTAGTATGAAAATTTAAAATAAGATGAAGTAGAGCCAGCAGTCACGTGACATTGGGTTCTAGATCAGAACTGAGCTAACTATTTCCTGTGTTGTTCTCCTTCTTCTCCTTGTCATCACCGACATATACATGTAGCACCCGGATCCTCTCTTTTGTATCCTCACTCAAGCAGGGACACAGAGCCATTAAGGAAGCCAGGGGAAGTAGGCGGACCACGCAGGTCATCTCTGCCCAAGGCCATGGCTAAAAGCACAGAATCCAGAAAGAATTCCATCTGGCTGCCCTTAGCTTCTTCCTTGTCGGTTTTTTTTTTTTTTTTTTTTTTTTTTGAGACAGGGTCTCACATTGTAGTTCAGGCTGGCCCTGAGCTCACTATGTAGCCCATACAAGCCTCAAACTCAGCAGTCCTCCTGTGTCTGCCTTCCGAGTGCTGAGATTACAGGCACGAGCCACCACAGCCAGCACTGTGGTATGTGGTACTGATTGCTGGTAGGCGTGAGTCACCACACCCAGTATTGTATGTGTTTATCGGGGATTGAACTAGGGACCTTGGGCTTGCCAGGCAGGCGCCAGAACCACTAAGCTAAATCTCCCGGCCCTCCCTCATCATTTTTTAACCTTCTCAAGGAAGGACCACTCAAGTGGGCGTTGAGAGAGCTGGATTTTAGACATAGCTTTGTCACAAATTGGGTGTGTGACTTTGCTTGGGCCACATCACTTCTCTGAGCCACCATTTCCTTATGTCACATGAAAGGGACAGACTAGGGGTTCTCCCAGGAAGCCCATCACCCCAACCCACATCTATAAGTTTGTGAAGTGACAAAGAATAAGTAGTGCTGGGCTAAACATGGGGAGCAGAGTCAACTGATGAGGTCTTTCTGCCCTTTTATGTAGGCACAAGCTTTGTTCAGGAGTTGGCCTATGGAAGTGTGGGATCACACAAATGACACTGTTAGGACAGATGCTTGCACATGATCAGATACTCTGAGATAGTTCCCATCTGCAGTGCAAAGCTGTGCAATAATACTGGCTTTGCACCAGCAGTGTTTGAGATGGCTGTGTATTTGTCTACTATTCAAATCGGAAAGGCAGGTTAAGTGACCATATATCGATTTGAGTAAACTGAGTGGACAACCAGACTGGAAAATAAGGCTTTGGGGAAGCCCAGGAAATCTTGATTTATATGACTGGGAGAACTTTTGGGTCAAATTAATCATATTATCATTTACATAAGTGAATATGTAAAATGCTTAGCACAGTGCCCGACATAGTATGTATTAAATATAATTTTTATTATTCTGATTTGCTATGCAGATGTTTAACTAAGGATTTAAGTGTATGCTCATACAGCTCACGCACAATCAACCTTGGTAACAAAAGAGCAATCAAAGGTATAATAATGTGGTTTGATAGGAGAAGCTATGCTCCTGAACACCACGCAGGAAGGGTGCAGCAGTTCTCCTTAACAAGTGGTATGTGTAGGCCCCCCCTTTGCTACCCCCAAACCCTCAGCCCTCACATGATCACTGGATAGGGCATCCTGTGCTTTCAGCACATGGCCTTAGACACAGACAACCTGCATGGTCCACCTATGGCCCCTGGCTTTTTTGATGGCTTGGTGTTCCTGCTTGAGCGAGGACACACAGGAGAGGATCCGGGTGGTCCATGTACATGTTGGTGGTGGGCAGGAGAAGAAAAAGAGCAGAACAGGGAGCAGATGGCTGAGCTCTAGTCTTGAACCTGACATGTGATCTTGGGTGAGAATCTCCTCCCAGAACTGTAAGTCTCATCCACACGAGAAAAGGGCAGCATGAAGTCACGGCAGGGTGTGTTTGCAGCACTGCCATGGTCTACTGTATGGTGATGATCACATAATATTGTATTTATTGAACTAATATGGATCATAACATCCTAGCTGTAACCACACAGCGAGTGCATTTACCAGGACTCCCAACCAGACCCTGACTCCAGTCTGCCCAACAGCCTTCTATTGAACCCCCTTTCCCCAGAGCACTTCCTCAAGGCTGGATGCTGGCACACATGGTGCCCTTATTTGAGAAGCTCATAATCTAATGGAAGAGATGAGGAAAAGATGAATTAAAGTGCAGCGAGAGCTATTACGGAAATAGGAACAGGTGCTTAGGGCGTCCAGAAGAGCCTGCTAGGATCCTAAAGGGACTGGAATTTCAGCTCATCTCCGGGTTCAACATCTGCTCTTCTACACTGAGCCAATATGGAAATCTTGGTTCATTCAAGAACTGTCACTGAATCTACAGGGAGCCCTGGGCACTGTGCTTTGTGTCCGGGTGGAGCACACAGCCCACATCCTCTTGGGATGTCTGAGTCCTTGGAGGCAGGCAGCGCACGAAGAAAGAAACACAAGTGCATCTCGAGCTGCGCAAGAAACTCAGAGACGATGTTGGGGAGAGACGGGGCCACGTATGTCTGGAGAGCCGGGCAGCTTCCCAGAGGAGGAGGCTGCCGAGCGAGGAGGCAAGTGAGACCGAAGCCCCCGCGTGAGGACTCCGAGAGCACAGAGGGCAGCATGGAGCACACAGGGAAAGTGTCAGGAGCTGGGGGCTCCTCGGGAAACTGGAAGGAGGCAGGGTAAGGAGCCCAGACGAGGAGGGTGGTGGCCAGAGCCCAGGTCTGTGCGAAAGTAGCGGATGCCGTGGGAAGTCGGGAAGACACACGGAGGGTGGACAGCGGGAGCCAAAGCGACCTGACCTATCTTCTTACAAACACTATGGATAAAAGGAAACAAAGCTTATGTATATACAGGGCGGGTTGTAGGGTGGGCAGGGGAAGGGGAAAAATGGGAATTAAGATGTGTCATATACTGGTATAAATTTTCAATGTCGATTGTGATCATGATGTATATATAAAATATGCCAATAAAATCGATTAAAAAAAAGTAACCAAACACTATGGATGTCTGGGAGAGGAGCCCACGCATGTGCGAAGGCCACTTCGGTGGTGTGCATCCAAGACAAAGGTCACCGCGGCCACAGAGACGGAGAGAGGAGGTGGGCTCAGGATCCATGTGGGAGGTGGGCTTAGCAAATGACTGACAGGTGAGGGTGGGGTCAGAGCAGGGCGGAGAGTGATACAGTGACTTCTAACTCCTGGGCTGAAGGTCACAGTGAGTGAAGACGCTCTATCCAGAGAGGGTGAAGCAGGGACGGAAGCAGAGCCCTTGTGGGCACAGAGGCTTGGATGAGGGCAAAGGGAAAGGATTCATAAATACACAGCATGCAGTAGGCTTTCAACACTGTGCTTAAAACAAGCTTCAATACAGGGGTGCACCTTACTAAGCCCCAAGCAGGTCCAGTGGCCAGACCTGGGCGAACAGCAGGTGCTGTGATAGAAAGCTGTCCAAGGCTGTGTGAGACCCACACCCGCTCAGGGCGAGGGCAGATGGCAAGGCTGGTCCGAATAGCCACTGAAAAAAGAACACAAGAAGATTGGCTACTGTCCGCAAAGAACTTTGGACATATGTAACTCTACTGATTCCCACTTGGAGAGTCACGCCACCTACATGCAGAACCATAATTCCAATTTTAGGGACAGGGAGGCTCAGGCTTGGAGGTTGTTAGGGACTTGCTCTAGGCTACACAATGTGGTTCAGCCAGCACGCAGCCCCTCTGATTCCTATCCGGGTTCCTGAGCACAACCAGTTTATCCAGCAGGGCATCATGAGACCTACAAAGATCTCAAGAGCCGATTTCTCCCTGCCCCCCAAAAGGAGATGGCCATCTTGGTTCCAGAATACAAAAAGAAAAAGGCAGAAATGAAGTGGATACATGTTATTTACACATCTATAAAAATGTCAACATTGTGTCATGTCAACTTCATTAATTGCTCAATAGAAACTTTTTTAAAAATTCCATTGCGGCCGGGTGTGGTGGCTCACACCTGCAATCCCAGCACTCGGGAGGCAGAGGCAGGAGGATTGCTGAGTTCCAGGCTTGCCGGGGCTACAGAGTGAGCTCAGGGCCAGCCTGAACTACAAAGTGAGACCCTGTCTCAAAAAAAAAAAAAAATTCCATTGCATTTAAAAATAACATATAGGCTGTGTTCTCTTCCCTTTGTGAGAATTCCAAAGTGCACAGGATGTCTGTTCAAAATCATAGCCAAAAGAGAGAGAGAGAGAGAGAGAGAGAGAGAGAGAGAGAGAGAGA
>PVIC010005911.1:0-10793 GCA_004025085.1 Thryonomys swinderianus | reverse complement strand
GACTAGGGCCTAAGAGATCTGAGGTGTCCAGCTACTATGTTTCCTTTGGATCTCTCCCTCTCTCTTTCGCTGGCTTTTTGTGAAACTCTGAGGATCCAGAAAAACAGCTGAAATTGTTGGGCTTTGAACCCAACAGCATCTTTGTAGGAAACATTTCCAGGAGGTAGAGATGAGACACAAGGAGAACAAGGTAGCTTCCAGAAAACTGAGTCACAGGGAGAGCCCGCTTGTGTTTATTGGAAGCCAGCAGGAAGTAAGCCACGACAGGGGCGTCCCTTTTGGCTCCCTGGGGCAAAGTGGAGTGAACCTGTTAAGCCAAGAGTCGGTGCCCTGTGGGTATTTAGGGAGAGGCAGGTGTCCCCTGCTAAGAACACCGGCAGATCTGTTGTGACTTTATAGGTCATGTACGTAGTCACTCATTCAACAGACATGCCCTGTGCACTCTGCGTGCCAGTGGGCTGCTTTAGGCATTGGATCATATCAGTAGACAGACAGATTCCTGTGCCTCAGGGAGCTTGTATTCCGTAGTGTATGTACAGCGATCTGGGGGACAGTAGAACACAATGAACTTAGCAAACAAGGAAAGGATATAGAATGTGAGAAGGGAATAGAAAACTATGAGCATCAACTTGGGAAATGGAAAGGCCACAGGGACTCGGACTCCTAGGGCCAGACACTTGTAGGAAGTCATCTCGCCTGTAAGGCTTGCAAGTTGTGTCATTCTTGACAACTGACTTCTCTTCTTTCTGTGTTTCCTTGTGTGTTAAACAGGGCCACAAATATCAACATCCCAGGAAAGTAATGGGTTATCATGTGTCAGCCGCCAGGGCTGCGGTAGAAGCCCCAGGAATCCAGGCTCACTCCCCTTGTGTTGATCTGGAATGATGTGAGTCGGGTCTGACCTGACATCCACCCACAGGGAGACGTTACATTTTGGAGCAGCCGTGGGGTGCAGGCGGCCAGTCCGAGGACTTGGAGGTGCAGACAGGAGCCCATTTCCTATGTGGGGCCATCGGCCTCCTTGTTTGAATCCCAAAGCTAAGGCCAGTGCTGCTCAGCTGCCTGGCCCCCCCCCATGCCTAAAGGAGAGGGCAGACGCTCCTCCACACTCGGAACAGCCCCTGGGTAGGATGACACGAGGCTTGTGGCACGCATTCCCCCAGCCACTCCCGCTGTACCCCACCACTCACCATCACTGTTTTACATCAAAACAAATCTGCGTCTATTTAGCATATAGCACGTAATGCATATAATGTATATCCCCCCTCACAGGATCTCAGTGTTTAAAACAATTTAAGGATGTCCTGGTTAAGGTGCGCTCAGTCCTTCTGCGTTCAGACCCTCCTTGTATCCTACAAAGTGGTCTAAGCCTTCTCAGTGAAGCATTGGGTCTGTACCAGCTCCAAGGAACAGCCTCTAAAATATCTCAACAAAAGGCAAAAATTGCCAGTGCCTGGGTTTAAAGCTATATGTGATTAGATGAATTGAAGTTGATGAATATGTATTTCAAATGGTTATATCTAAAAGCCAATTTGTGTGTATGCTTTATTTCCATTCTTACCTGCAGATAGCAGGCCAAATTTGTAATGGTTTGTGTCTACTCCTTACTTTCCTGATGTCAAATTTGCTGCGCAGTTATATTCTGAAGAAAGGGCTGACTTAGTGCTGTATTCACAGTAAATTAAAAATGCTTTGACTATGAGAAAGAGACAGGCTACTCCTGAGCTAAAGATTTTTGACTTTTCCGGCTGCTCAAACATATTGTGCAGTGATAATGCGTTCTTGCAGTCGGTCTCTACAGTCTTGTGAAACAGATTCTGGTTTCTCAAGAAATTAGGGCAAGCGGGGCAAGAATGGAAGTCCGATCTGCTGACCGTGAGCACCTCCTGTGTGACAAGACCCATCGTACGCTCTTCCTCGATCACTATGATGGAGGCCAAGTAGCATTTTCCCTATGGGAAAGTGAGGTGCAGAGAAGCGAGCGGAGCATACCCAAGGTCACACACTTAATCAATGATACCGTCAGCAGTGAAACCCAGACCTGTACACGTGGATTGAGCTCTTCCCACCCTATGATGTTCCTAAGGCCGACAAGTCTCTGATCTCACAGCTAGTCGTTGAAATGTGCTAAAAGCGATCCCTTTTGTTGATCCGCAGTGCTTGCTTGGGCTCCAGCCTTCCCATCTGTACATCACTGAGGTAGCTCTTTCTGAATCTAGTGAGATGCACAGCAGGCCAGATAGCAAAATCAAGGCTCAGAGAGAGGGACTGACCTGCCTCCAGTCACACAGCACGTGGGAAGAACTGGGGCCTGGCTGCTCCCTTGGAAACCACCTCCCTGTCACAAGTGAGAGCGGTAAGCACCCCCCAGCCGCCCGCAATTCATGGCCCCCTCTTCAGCGGATCTCATTTAGTTTTCAAACAGTACCCGTTCTTTCATCACTGTAGCTTTTTCATTTATTAGGTGTTCAATTTCCCTTCCGTTCATCATTTATTTGCTCCTGCTTTTCATTTTTTAAGAGGTGAAGGAAATGCAAATTAGCAAATGAATGTCATGCATAATACAGCCGACCCTGCTACCAACAGCTTTTATTACACTCTGCTGTGCTCTAGGACAAATTGGTGTGTAAGGGCGGGATCCACTCCTCTGGGCGTGTGGACACGGGGCCACCGTGGAGAAAGCCTTCCCACCTCCAGTCTGCCGGGAGAGAACGGCAAAGCGCTCCCGATCGGCCTGCCTTTGCCAAGGTTAACGCCGCCGAAGGTCTTCAGCGCTGCTTCCCTGAGCCGCAGGAAGTGTCTGCCCGGTGCCGTGGGCATGGGACAGATGTTCAGGGCCTGCTCCTGTACCGTGGCTTGGCGCGTCCCCTCACCTATTTTTGGCCAAGTGTCTGGAACTTTCTGACCTCGTGTGTCCCTTGCGCGTCACTGTTTTATGTCTCTTCGGCAGGAATTTCGCCACTCCTCCTTCTTGGGCATCTTTGGTGCCTTCAGCGTTGTCTTTCTTTCCTCTGAGAACTTGACTTTCGTCAGGCCTGCGTCCCCCTCTTCATTTTAACAACACACCCAGGCCGCCTGCGTCCTCAGATGATGGAATGTTCTCTCCTCTGCCTGCCGAAGCCCTGCATTGTTCTGGTGAGCGAAGTGTTTGGGGTGAAATGTCAGTATGCATTCGTACGTTAAGCTCTGACAGAAACGACAATCACCTTTATTACATGCTGGGACCATCTCCCGCTCCCGGTGATGGTTCTGATACCATTCCGTTTTGCAGCTGAAGCAACTGAGTCTTGGGGAGGGCAGACAATTTCCTCAGGTTACACAGGCCTCAGGGGAAGGGCCAGAGTTCCAATGCAGATCCGTGTTCTTAGCTACCTGCCATTCTGCCTCTCGGCCATTATCTTCAGCTGTTCGGGCTCAAGATCAGCCAGATGCATTGCCAACTGTGGCTTCTGGCTAGATCTTTGTTGTGAGTACACACACCCCGCCACACACACACCATCACCTCTCATTTGTATCATGGGGTGTTATCCGAAGGAGACCAGAGTTGAAAATGAAAAATTACAACTACGTCAGCATTATTAATGCCTCCTGGAAAACATTTCACTTCCAAACAATTAGGTTGATGGATTTGCTTGCTTTTCTTTTCTTTTTCCCTCTTATGACTACAAATGTTTATAAGGGAAAAAACCCACAGGTTTCTGTCTCTGCAACACTGACTGGCATTTGCTGGCAGATACGATCCACTTTGGATAGGTCAGGTAGGCAGGGGCCTGGGGAAGGAAGGAGAGTTTAGATCCGGGAGTGCCTGGGGAGAGCAGATGACCACGTGACCCTGGTACTGTGGCCTTGCTATGAGAAGAGTGAAAGCAAAGATCTGGCTTCCGTGGAGGATGACTGAAGAAGCAATCGGTGTAGTCTCTTCTTCCAAGGGTCTTGCATTCCCAACTGTACCGTGTGGAAAGTGGTCTCATCTCCGAGGACACCCCGGCTCCAAGATGCTGAGACCATCGGACCAGGAGTAATTAAGCGAGGAAGCCCCTAGTGACTCTCCTGTGGTCTGAACAACCCCACCATCTGCTGGGTTCTATTATTATGTGGATCTAATTCCTCTGACTTTTGGGTGTGTGTTTATGGCTAGTGCAGGTCAGGGAGAGGAACTACAGAAGAGAGGAGCAGATTTAACTAGTGCAGGCTTTCCAGAACCACTTCCAGCAAATTCTTAACGGCTCTGTTAACGGGAGCCCTGGGGCTGGGAGGTAATATGTGCTGGCTGAGAACATCATAGCTGCCGAGAAGACTCAGGGCGCTCTACCAGAGGTGACCCCAAGCTGCTGGAGCGAGCGCGGGGTAGGTGTGGAGGACGTCAGACTAGAAAGGTTAGGGATTTGCCTAGCAACTTCCGCCAAAGCCAAAACCCTTTCTCTCCTCCCCTAAGCTGCCCCCACACTGTCACCAGGGTGGTCATTCTACACAGACATACCATCTGCCCTGCCTTTCCTGGATAAAGTCTTTCAATAATTTTTTTATTTTTTGCCTTCAAGACAAACTCCCGGCCCTCGAACACAACCTAAACTATTCCAAGACTCTGAATCTGTGTCTTAGCATCCTGAAACCTCAAGCAGACTTCGCTGCCCCAGGCTTCCTCTCAGCTCCTGGTCTTCTGCGCCTGTGCTTCCCCACTGCTCGCATATCGGTCTGTCCTTCTCTTTTATTGAGTTGACTCTGGCTCACCCTTGGGGCTTTGCTCGGGTGTCACCTCCCCCAGGAAGCCTTCTATGGTCTCTCCCATTTCATAACATGTCTTCATTCCTTTCAAGCTCCATGCTTTGCAAGATTATTTAATACACAGGAAGAAAGTCTATTTTATAACCACAAATCAAAAGAGTAGGACTCAAGCAAGCACACAGAAGTGGTTTTTTGTTAACCAACTCTCACAAAGACAGGTGTCTGGGTAACGAAGCCACACAGCAAGTGAACCCAAAGGAAATAGACCAGAACACTAAAAGTGGCTTCTGTGGGTGGAACCATTATTTTACTTTTTGCTTATGTTTATAAATTATCTACACTTTCTAGGGTGGACTGGGTTATTTTAATTAACTAGAGAAGATGTTATTTAGAATACACACAGTTTTGCTGGATATGGTATAAATATTAAAAAATCAGAAAAAAAACGTGTCAAATCTAAATCTGCCAGTGGAGGGACATGTATGACATATGTTAAGGTAAAAAAAAAAAGCAAACTTTAGACCAATGTGTGTAGATCCTGGTTCAAAACACACAGATAAGTGGTCTTATGTGCTTGTGTCTGTGCTGATGTGCTGTGTCCAGAGGGGTAAGTTGTAGAAATCTTCCCACCAGGCTGGTAGCATCGATTATCTCTGCAGGGGTGAGGATAAGAGAGGCAGGTGGGTGAGGGAGGTGGATAATCCACTTTGCTTAGCAGGTTTTCCTACTGTTTTATTTCATTTGCTAATATAGCAAGTATCACTGCTATAAATTGTTTTCTAAAAGCTGTATGTAATTAATAACATAACATTTCATGCCAGTCTCAATGTTCTGCCCAAACCTGATGTTTTGTGATTTGTTAACACTTTCAATTTGGAAGCTATTTTAAATTTAGACAAAAGCCACACGAATTCTACACAGAGTGGTACAAAAACACTCATCACTCTTCTCCCGCAGCTACGTCTCAGTAATATTTGGCTCCATTTGCTATATTTGTTCTCTGGAACACTAATATTTAATTCATCATAGGAAAAATATTACAGGCTTATATGTCACTATTTACATCAGAATAATTGCCATGGATTTGAGTGTTCAGTTAAAAAAAATAATGCCATGTCTAGCCAGGTGCAGTGGCACACACCTGTAATCCCCACAGTCTAGGAGGCTCAAAAAGGACCAAAAATTAGAGCCCAGCACGGGACCCTGCCTCAAAACACAGATGGTCTGGGCATCTTCTACTTCAGTGTGCCAGGCCAGGGTTCAATCTCCAATACTAAGAATGGACTAAAAGCCAAGAGATGACAACATCTCGAGCCACAGGCATGCTGGGTATGTGCCAACACCCACGTAGACAAGGTTGTTCGTCGCAGCACCTGTAGTGTAACACACTGGGCCCCCCTAGGAGCCTTCTCACAGGGACTGGAAAATAAATGGTAGTAAATCCGTACACTGTAGTGCTATGGAGCAATAAAAAGAGATGGATTTCTGGGAGACGATCTCAAAATGTGTCTGAGATCCGTTAAGTAAAACAACACAGAGCTAAACGTGTAGTATGAACCCAGCGTGGGGAAGAAAGGGTGTATCCTAGATAGAGACACAAGGGACTGCTGGTGTACTCTCAGGGGGGGAGGTGAGGGTCTTTTTACTGGGCTTTTATTGTCTAATCTTTTTTAATGTTTGCATTTGAAAAAAGAAAACATGTACACACCCTACTTTCAGGATAATATAAAGATAAGTAAAACATTTTTACTGTAAGAGAAAAACTACCCAGCAGCCCTCTCAGAGCATCCCCTCACCTCTGAAACGTGGAGGGACCTGTTCCCCGCCATGGGTCTGAGGTGCTGATGGGCTGATTAGCCCTAGGGAATCTCCATAACTTTCTGCATAGAGACGCCCAGCATCGATGGCGGATGGTCAGGACCTTAGGTCTACTCTTGTCCACAGATACCCTCCTTGTCATCACAGGCTGCTTAGAAAACGGTGTTAACAGGGACAAGGATGTTACGCATAAAAAATGTCAGACTCCTTGCACTGGGGCGTAGCTCAGTGGTAGATTGCTTGCCTGGCATGCTCAAGCCCTGGATCAACCCTCAATTCTGCAAATGGCAAAGGCCGAAGCCGAAGCCAAAGCGAAGGCAGACTCTCGGCCCCTCTGGAGACACTGAATCTGTGAGCATGGCAGCGGTCAGCAGCCAGGCGCTGCGCTCCCTTCCCGGCTGAGCCCACTCCCTGGTTTTGGTCCCTTCCTTTCCTAATCCCTTCTGACCATTAAAGCTGGTTGGGGGAGATTTGCAGCCACTGCTTGGATGCCTAAGGCAGCCAGAGTTTCACGTCCCTCCACTTCAGCCTATTGCTTTACCTGTACTTCCTACTGGAGCCGCCCCCCCCCACCATGCACCAAGAAGCTACCCAGTGGATGGAGCGTCCTGTGTGATGCTTTCATCAGACAGATGAGGGGCTGTGGTTCAGAGAGGGCACATGGCAGACTTTAAGGACCCTGATCACCGTGACATGTCTTTCACTCTTTTGGAAAGATACCTAAAAGGAGAATACCTCGGTTGAATGAGGTTTCAACTTTTAGTTTGTTTGAGAATTCCCCATACCGATTTCCACAATGGGTTTACTAGTTTGCATTCCCACCAGCAAGGTACAAGGTACAGCTTTGCCACATTCGTTAGCGTTTGGTTTCTTGATGAGTGACCCCCACACACCAATGTTTACAGCAGCAGAGTTCATAATAGCTAAATCTTGGAAGCGCCTATATGTTCATTGACAGATAAATGGATACAGAGAATATGGTATCTATACGTAGTGGAATACCTCTTGGCTATAAAGAATAATAAGCCTGAGACATTTGTGGGAAAATGGATGTATTTTGAAAGCACAGTGTTAAGTGAAGAAATTCAGGCACACAAACTTAAATACCTTACGGTTTCTCTCAAGTGAGAACCCCAAAACACAAATAAAGTAGAAGGCAAAATAAAGGACCGATGTGGTTTTTCTAAAAAATGGAGTATTACTCTGCCTTAAAGAACGATAAGTTTGAGTCATTTATACTCAAATGGATGTACCTTCAGGACATACTCATAAGTGAAATAAATAGGTCACAGATGTGTAAATATCATATCTGTTCTTTGGAATAAGAAAGTAAAGATGTTAATGAGCTCTAGAATGTATGATGGATACTGTGATGTAGAAAATATTCAGTGGGAGATGTGGTGGAGGGGTGAGCAATGAGGGGTAAAGAAAAAATGTGATGGTAATAAAAAAGGAAAACAAAACTTATGTATTTAGGGGGTGGAGAGTTGTGGAGATGGGTGGGGAGATGGGAAAAAAATAACTAAATCGTGTCATATACTGGCACAAATTCCCAATATTGAGTGTGATCATGATGTATATATACAATGTACCAATAAAGATAAACTGAACTAAAAAAGAAAAAAGAAACAGAGAGATGGATCTTTTGCAAATAGGAGAGGGACCCAAAGTCTGAGGGAGGATTGGGGAGGGGAAGACAGACACAAAAGGGCTTGGGAGGTGTGTGTACACAAACCACGTGCTTGCACATAATTCTTATGTGTCACAGACATGAGCTCTCAGCCGTCAGCCAGCCCGGGACCCCATCTGTGCAGACCCGGGGAGGCGACATAGGGCAACATCACTCTCTGTACATGTTTGGAGCACATGATGCTTACATTTGCCCTTTGGAGTGGGTACATGTGCTTAGCATATCTTGACTCTTTTTATTCCCCTTTGCCTAGGGGGCTGGGCTCGGTGTAGGCACAACCCAGCTATTCCTCCTCAGGTACTATTGAGGGAGGCAAGTTGGCAGCACCAGGGCCCTTGGTCTTCAGACAGAACAGATTCAGATACAATAACAATGACAAACACAACTTCTTTCATAGTTTACAAACCCCAAGAGGCAGTGCAGAAGGCCAGGCACACAGCTTTGAACTAGCTTCAACCTAGCTGGGTGACCTTGGGCGAGTTATTTTTTCCACTGTCTCTGTTCCCACACTTGATAAATAGGTATTAAAATAATAGCACCTACTTCATGGGATGGCTTAGAGAATCGATGAATTAAACACGTACAAGTTGCTTAAGCCATACTTGGGATTGGTAGGAACTCAGTCTGCATAAGGGGCTGTGATTTCAACTGGGCAGCAGGATCTAGGCTACGTTAAAATCTCTCTCTCTGTCTCTCTCTGTCTCTTTCCATATCACTGTCTCTGTCTCTCTGTCTCTGATCTACCTCTCTCTTTCTCCCCTCTCTTCTCTCTGTTGCCCCCTTCTTTCCTTGTAGTTTTGGGGATGACATCTAGGGTCTCTAAGGATCTACTGAATGCTTGGCAAGTGCTCTAACACTGGGCTATGTCTCCAGCTCTTAAAATTTTCTTAATGCTGGGCTGGAGGGTTAGCTCAGTGGTTCCGGCGCCTGCCTCGCAAGTGCAAGGTCCTGAATTCGATCCCCGGTAACCACATACAATGCTGGGCGTGGAGACTCATGCCCACCAGCAATCAGCACCATACACCACAGTGCCGGGCGTGATGGCTCCCGCCTGTAATCCCAGCACTGGGGAGGCAGAGACAGGCGGATTGCTGAGTTCGAGGCTTGCCTGGGCTACATAGAGAGCTCAGAGCCAGCCTGAACTACAAAGCGAGACCCTGTCTCAAAAAAAAAAAAAAAAACAAGAAATTTTCTTAATGCTAAATGTGTTGCATACTTTGTTAGTCTTCAAGTGGAATGAGATAAGTGGCATTCATCAAGCCATCCTTCCATCCATCCATCCATCATCCATCCACAGAGTTCTTTACAAAGTGCCTAGACATGCTGGGTACTATCCTTGGTGCTGAGGATATAGTATTAAACGGGATAATATATTTCCACTGTCCTAAACACTACATTCTAGTGGGCGTGGGGAACAGCCCTCAAAGAAATCCACCCCAAGTGAGAGTCAGGAGCGATGCACCTGAGGGCGGACTCTGACAGTCAGGAGCAGAGAGTGAGCCCGAGCTGGGGCGAGCTGAGTGAGCCGCTCCGGGCCAGGTGCTCCTGCAAAACGCACCTAAGCGGATGTGTCCGTGAAGGGAGGGCAAAAGGGATCCAGCAGTCAAATACAGGAAGAATATTCTTGGTGGGAGAAAAGGCGAGTGTGGTCCTCCTGGGGGAGAAGGATGGTGTCCGTGGAGTCCAGTGGAGGACTAAGTGGCTGAGGGAGGAGGCAGCCACAGTGCAGAGAGGGGAACAAAGATCAACTCATGCTATATTCTCTGCTTTGTAGAGGGAACTCAGAAGCTCAGAGAGGTTAAACAACTTTCCTGAGGTGACACAGCTGATAAGTGGTGTAACTAGAGATTTGAACCCAGGACCATCGGGCTTCAAGACACACTTACAGTGAAGGTGGACTCATGGCTGTCTCCACTGCCCTGTTCAAACTCATTGCTTGGAATACTGTTAAAGGAAGGTCTAGCATGGCAGGAGGAGAGAACTAGAGAGAGACAGAGACAGACCGAGACACAGAGAGGTGGAATCGTAGCAGAACGGAGGAGGGTGCTGTTCCCTCCAGAACAGCCACGTTCACCGTGACAGTTTCAGTCGGCCACTCTTCGGGGTTTATATGAAAAGTGGCATTTTGCCCCAAACCTGATAGTTCTCGGAGCATCTCAGGGCTGACAGTTTTAAACTACAAAAAGCACTTAAAAAATAAAAATAGTACATTTCTAAATGCAACGTCCTCTTTGGAATGATATAGTAGACCTCCATGGCTGGTGGCATTATCTTGCACAGCGATATACTGCGCTGTTGCAATTCATGCCATCAGTCTGCCCAACCAGGGTCATAAAACCCTGTAATTTATAAGGGGATTTCGCAAACCTATGTATTATACATGTGTAAATACCACCACCTGGCACTTTGCAGACGGTAACCACTGGGTTCAGAAGTCACAGGCCCAAAGCAGCTCCTTCCCTCCGTCCCCCACACACAGGATGTGGGAGACAAGCAGAGGTGAGCACATCGCTGCCAGGCGCCACCTCCTCGAGCATTAAATTAAGCCCCAGACTGTGTC